>ML845693.1:57055-68954 GCA_009831015.1 Picea engelmannii | reverse complement strand
TTCATAAGAGTTTCTTGTGTAGTCAATGGAACATCTAACATCAAATCCATCTTACAAAATTCATCTGTATATTCTTGCACTGATTGTCCTTTTCTTAACTTAAGACTTTTCCATCCAATTAAAGCCTTTTCCTTATATCACAATGGATAGAACTGTTTTCTAAGTGCGGAAATAAAATCATGCCATGATGGAAAAATCTTACCAACTTAATGAGTTACATGTTGCATCTTACTTTGCCACCAGATGAGAGTTGTGCCTTCAAGATGAAGCGATGCCAATATGATTTTGGTTGCCTCATATTTTATTTGTTGCACATTAAAATATACCTCCATCTGTCTAACCCAATTATCAAGTTTCTCATCATTAACTTCGTCATCATACATAGGAAAAACAAATTTTACATCAAGTTTAATTAATGGCATATCAAGATTATGTTTATGAGAATTTTTTCTTGAAGTAGTATTCGAACTTGTACTTGAAGAAGAAGATGATCATGGAGATGAAGGAGGTGAAGCAGGAGATTTTGGAGGGTCCTCTCCTTCTTCACTTTTGGATTGCTTTGAATATTCCCCTTGAATTGGTCTCTTCCATTCCATGGTAATCATGCATACTCCAAACAACCAATTGTCAACCTACTCTGATACCACTTGATCCGAAATGATCTTTTAAAGACTTGGTTAAGTATTTTTCATGAGTTGATTTACCATTTAGAAATTGAAGAGGAGAAGAAGATTTAATGAAATAATGTTGCAGCCATCATAAATAATGAAGAATAGAAAATGAAAATTAAGAAAAACAAACCATAACGCCAAATATTGTTAATGGAGTTCGGAAAAGTTGCCTACGTCTCTAGGCCTTTGTCTTAGTGGGAGAGGCTTTATTATTAATATTAAATGCTTCAAAAATACATCATAAGTACATCAAATGGATTCAATGTATTATTCTTGAACTCGGGAATCTGACACAACTGATGACACTAAAAAAGGCTGAGCGTAGCTCCCAGAAATGGCCTCCAAAGTTCGCTTCCTCAATGGCTTCCCTGCATAAAAATGGCTTAAGCTTCACAAATTCTTCAACATTATAGTGTTTTGAACCTCCTCTGATTGTCAAGAACACCTGGTTTATATAGATATTTGGTTGGGGATCATTTCCCAATTTCCTTCCAAGATTTGGCCTTAAATCGGGCTCCAAATCCTCCAATAATGGGCAAAAATCCCCTTATAACAGGCCTGAAATTAAATAAAAATCCATTTTATATAGTAAAAAACCCGCTCTTTGAAAATTATTGGGTCGCGCCCCTTTCCTCTAGCACCCTAGTCATTTGTGTGCCCATGTGGCTAGGAGCCAGGGCCAAATGGCACCCAGCCCTCGATTCTCAACCCTGGTCATGTGGAGCGGTGCACTGGAATGGTTCCCTGGTCCTTAGTTTTGCACCTTGGTCGATGGGCTAGCCATGTCGACTGGGAACTAACCCCCAAAACCTGCGCCATATCACTTTAAAATATATGTGTGCCACTTGTAATAACAAGCAACACATTCACACAAGTGATTAGTGCATTATGTATAGTTTGTTGGCAGAGAATAGGTCAGTGGTTCGAGTCTCGTGAAGTGAAAACAAAATTTTTGACCCAGTCAACATTCGCCTTATCCGGGGTTCCATGTGGCACCCTGTGATTGGGCCACGTGTCACCCTGTGATTCCATTGTACAGTCCAGTCACCTACACAATCACCCTGCCAACTCGCCTGCATAGTCCGCTTGTCGTACGCCAGGTCACTACTCTATCATCCTGCACAGTCAACCTACCTGTCACGTGTCATGCCCGAAGGTGCCACCTATCTCCGTGTCACTACCATGCATCCTTTCATATTGCCACATTTCTTGTTGTCACTGGCCCACAGCACATCCGTACCACCACGTGTCACTTTCGTACAGTGCCACATGTCAAATCCATACCGTGCCAAATCAACCCTGAAAATGCCAAAAATGACTTACACGTTCCACGCTCTGGTGTTTCCATGTCAACATGATGACATCATCTACCATGTCATGATGACATATTGTTGACATCATCAGTACAGACTGTTGACTTTGACATTTTTTGCTTGTTTGGGAAAAAGTTCAAATTGCCATAACTTTGCCATACGGTGTCCATTTAAAAAAAAAAAATACTGTCAGAATCGACACGACGAGCCCTATGGGATAGCGATGGTTTCGTCTGATTCTGAGAAATTTTAAATTTTGGCTGATGCAGGAGCATCGCCAGCACATCAAGCGAGCCAGCATAGGAGCGGGAGACAGCGGGATAAGCCAGCACTGAATTTTTGAAAATGCTTTGGGACTGTTGCGCAAATCTTTAATGGACTCGTTTAAGAGATGGCACACTTCTATATTGTAATCGACCTTGAGCCTTTAAGCTCTCGTCCTTAGGTAGATAGTTGTCATTTAATGTAGTTAATGCTAGTAGATAGGAATTTAATTGTAGATTTGATAGCTTTAGAGTCCAAGAGGGGAAACGGATATAGACACCCTCATTGTATCATTGTCGTATTAACATTATTCAGGAGTAGAAGAGCATGCAGAGAACTGTATGAAAAACACCCATGTATAGGTATTTGAATTAATAGAAGAAAGATTTGATTCAGATTCATGGTTTGTGTTGCTTCTCTGTGTATTGATTATATGCTCTTGAATGTTTGCTTCTTGTCATGCATTTGCTTTTATATGTTATGTATGTGACTTCATGGTTGAATTGAAGCCTGAAAGGAAGAGTGAATGAGTTTCAATTGTTTTTCTAACTGAGCCAGAGTATTCCTACAATGAGTGCAGTTGAATTATCCGCAAGGAGTGCGTTGACAAAAGGGTTCAGTTAGAGATAACTTTTGTTCTCATTTCCTCGAAGGTGCAGTTAGGCACAGTGCCGTGCAAGGAGTACGCAGGCCAGGGATGAGTCTCAGAGTTGTGATTCTGAGCGAAGCATCGAAAGACTGTTGTTGCAGGTGTGCATAGAGTCAGGGGATACTGAACACTAGAAGCGTTTGCAGAGTTTCTGCAAGGAGAGCGTGCAAACGGTTTCCAAGAAGACTGAAGTCGTGGGAAAGCTCAGGAGGAGTAAGGCCTTCGATCTATGGAAGGATTGCATAGAAGGTTTCACATCAAGAAATCCTCAAGGAGGAAGAAGCGATGACCAAGATCTTGTGGAGGGAACTCGTGGAAATCCCGCCAGCCGTCAGATCCGACAAATTAGCAAGGAGGTTACGGCCATATCAGAGTTCGAGTTCGAAAGGCTGGTGAGTCGTTGGACCAACAATTGAAATTTCGTCAATCATCAGATTTAGCAGGAGTTGCAATAGGGTTAAGCCCTAGTGAGCAGAGGAGAGGTCCCGTAGGAATCATCGGGATATTGAAGTCATCAGGAATTTCGGGAGTGAAGAAATCACAGCATCAGGAATCGCGATCCGTGATATCCCGACAAGTTCTGAACCATCCATCATTTGGGACGCGTGTCAGGAGATCCCGAGGAGTCGGAGTTCGGGCATTGGAGTTTTCGAAGGTAAGAAACTCTTGTATATCGGAATCGCAAAACGCGATATCCTGACGAAAGGGTTGTGTGGGGGCACAACCAGAGTTAGTGGAAGACAGGTAGCACAGTATCGGGGATCCGGAAAAGGTGAGACTCGAAACCTTTATCATCAGGATTCGTGATCCTGCGAATCCCGAACTCCCGATAGAAGTGACGAGAGGCGGAAAAGTCAACCCACACATGTGCATCAGTGTATCGGCATATCGAGAGTCGGGGATCAACGAGGCAAGTTGTTTTCGACATTAGAGGTGCCAAAATCCTGACGGAAGGATTCCCGATAGGAACAACAGAGCATTAACATTTACCCATCGGGTTTCGGGGTATTGTGAAGCACAAGGTGTGCAACCATGGGACTTGCGAAACTACGAAGTCTGATTCCCCGATTTGACCACGGGGATTGTTAAGGAGAATCTGTGGGGTGCAGATTTCCCGATAGGGAGAACTCCGATAGCAGGGGAGAAAGTCAACATTGACTCACATCGGATTTCGGGGAATTGTGAGGCATAAAACACACGACCATAGGATTCGTGAAATCGCGAAGTCTGATTTCCCGATCACTAAGGGAGATCACTTGGAGAGTTGTTGTGGGTAAGGAAAATTCCCGATAGGGAATTAGAGGAACCTTTGAGTTCTTCGGGCCGTGAACGGAAGAAGATCCTGAGGAAGAGGACGTGCTCCGAGGAGTGCGAATGCGTCAGGTGTGGTATCAGAGCAAGGTTGTTCTTTTCTTTCTGTAGCAGAGAAGAAGGAAATTCACCATGTCGCCCAGGAGAGAAAGACAGTCACCTGATCTAGAAGATAGGGAGGTGTGGAGAAGAGGTAGGAAGGTAGTCAATCCAGAAATGGAGAGACAGATGATAGATCTCCAAGAAAGACTCGAGGATATGGAGATAGATCAAAGACGCACAGCTAGTGCAGGGATCTGAGTGATTCTGAGAGTGAAATTGAGGTTGAACGTGAAGAAGAAGTTGCAACCAAGGATGCAGCCAATGAGCGGTTGATCAAAGCTATTGCCAGGATGGGTGCAAAAGCCAATATGGACATTCCAGTTTATGAAGGAAATCTGGATGCAGAAGAGCTACTGGATTGGATTAGAGCTCTTGATACCTACTTCGACTATGAATATATCGAAGAGGATAAGAAGGTTAGACATGCTGTCACGTGCTTGAAAGGACATGCAGCCTTATGGTGGGACGAGCTACAAGATGATAGACGCTGCAAAGGCAAGCAAAAGATCAAGAGTTGGGATCGAATGATCGCGAAGATGAAAGCGAAGTTCATCCCGAGAGACTATCAAATTACTCTGTTCAGAAGGATGCAGAACCTGAGACAGAAACTGATGAAAGTGAAAGAATACACTGAGGAATTCTATTGACTGAACATCAGAGCAGGTCATCGGGAGAGAGATGATGAGAAGGTTTCTAGATATTTGAATGGTCTGAGATACGACATTCAGGATGAATTGAGCATAGTAACCATCAGGACGGTGGAGGATGCTTATCAGATGGCTCTGAAAGCAGAAGAGAAGCTGAGTCGTAATCAAGGTCAGCAAGGGCGAGGCAAAAGTCATCCCAGAGGCAAGTCAGTTGCCCAGGACAAATATCAGAAGCCCAAGGAGGAGTGGAAGAAACCTCAAGGTAAGGTTGAAAGAGGTGGAACCTCACGGCGAGGGCCATATGTTGAGCAGAGAGGACAGCATACAGAGTAGAGCGGAGGATATGTTGATAACAATACTTTTCCTCGTACCAAAGGTAGAGGAAGAGGAAGAGGTGGAGTAATCACATGCTTCACGTGTAGAAAGAATGGGCACAAGTCTTATGAGTTTCCAGAGAAAAAGAAGGACATTGGAGAAGCTCACATCACAGAAGCACAGAGGCGTGATGTTGAGGCTGAAGACGCAGAAGGCGGAAGATCGCTTATGATGCGGAAAGTCCTTTTGACACATGAGAAGGAGGTGGAAAGCTCAGTTCAAAGGACCATACTTTTCAGAACAGCTTGCAAGACCAAGGACAGGGTGTGCAAGGTCATTGTTGACAGTGGTAGCATGGATAATCTCGTATCTACAGAAATGGTAGAGAAGCTGGAGCTGGAAATGACTGA
This sequence comes from Picea engelmannii, assembly GCA_009831015.1. NCBI lineage: Eukaryota > Viridiplantae > Streptophyta > Pinopsida > Pinales > Pinaceae > Picea > Picea engelmannii. Next base: position 63,272 of record ML845693.1, on the reverse strand, counting down.
TCATCCAAGCCCATACAGAGTTTCGTGGCTACAGAAGGGACACCAGGTAACTGTTACAAAACAATGCTTGGTTGAATTCAAAATAGGAGGGTATAATGATAAGATCTTATGTGATGTTATTCCCATGGATGTATGTCATCTATTGCTGGGTAGACCATGGAAATATGACAAAAATGTGATTCATGATGGGAGAATGAACACATATACCCTAGAGAAGAATGGGAGAACCCATATGTTGCTTCCGATAAAGGATAAAGAGGTGAAGCCGGAAGTAAGCAACACAGTACTTCTCATGAGTGGGAAAGAGCTTCTTACAGAGGCGAAGAAGAAAGAAGATCCACAATTCTTTGTGGTCAAGAAACCGAGGATTGTTCTGACTAGCACAAGAGTGGATGATTTACTAGATGAGATTCGGAAACTATTGAAAGAGTTCGCTGACATCATAGTCGACGAATTACCTCATTCATTGCCACTGATGAGGAGTGTGAGTCATCATATAGACCTCATACAAGGAGTCAGTTTGTCAAATAAATCCGCATACAGGTTGACGCCGCAAGAAAATGAGGAGGTTAAGAAGCAGGTCCAGGAGTTATTGGACAAGGGATTAGTCAGGGAGAGCTTGAGTCCATGTGTTGTTCCGACAGTACTCAGTCCAAAGAAGGATGGAGGTTGGAGAATGTGTACCGACTCAAGGGTGATAAATAAAATAACCATCAGGTACAGGTTTCCATTGCCGAGGATGGATGATCTAATGGATTTCCTGAGCGGGGAAAAGTATTTTTCAAAGATAGATTTGAAAAGTGAATATCACCAGATTCGCATGAGAGAGGATGATGAATGGAAAACAACATTCAAGACAAACAAAGGTTTGTACAAATGGCTAGTCATGTCGTTTGGTTTGACGAATGCACCAAGTACTTTTATGAGGCTGATGAATGAAGTCCTGAGGAAATTCATCGGAAAGTTTGTCATTGTGTATTTGGATGACATACTGATTTATAGTAAGTCAATGGCAGAACACCTGGAGCATTTGGCTACAGTGATGAAGAAGCTACAACAAGAGAAGTTGTTGATAAATATGAAGAAATCCTCACTCATGAAGACAGAGCTCATTTACTTGGGTTTTGTTATTTCGGCGAATGAATTGAAGATGGATCCGAATAAAGTGGAGGTAATTAAGAATTGGTCATCACCAAGAAATATTTTTGAGGTGAGAATTTTTCATGGTTTGGCTAGTTTCTACCGAAAGTTCATCAGAAATTTCAGTGAAATCAGTGCAGCAATGATGGATACAGTGAAGAAGCGGCATAAGTCTTTTCACTGGACAGTAGAGGCTGAGAAGAGCTTCAATCTATTGAAGAGAAAGATAACGGAACGACCAGTGTTGGTGTTGCCGGATTTCCAGAAAACATTTCAGGTGAAATGTGACGCAAGCGGGTTTGCCATAGGAGCAGTCTTGAGTCAGGAAGACAGGCCAGTTGCATACTTCAGCGAGAAGCTGGATGATGCGAAACTGAAATACTCCACGTATGATAAATAGTTCTACGCCATCATACAGGCATTGAAGAAGTGGAGGCATTACTTGATCCCGAAAGAATTTGTATTGTACAGTGATAATCATGCATTGTAGTTTGTGACTCAACAGGAGAAGTTGAATCGGAAACATGCAAAATGGGTAGAGTATATGCAGAATTTCACATTTGTGATTAAGCATATTTAAGGTACTGCTAACAAAGTGGTTGATGCTTTGAGCAGGAAGTGTTTGTTGTTGCAGGAGTTATGAATCAAAACATTAGGTTTTGAAAATCTCAGGGACATGTACGCAGGTGATGCAGATTTTACGGAAGCATATGAAGCGGCTGAGAATCCAGTTCTCATAGATAGAAGCCCATGGATAGACTATATGATTCAGGAGGGATTGTTGTTCAGAGGCAATCAACTGTGTATTTCAAATTGCTCCATGAGGGAGAACCTGTTGAAAGAGAAGCACAGTGGTGGATTAGCAGGACATTTTGGCCATGACAAAACATTCGCGAAGTTGAATGAATCGTATTTTTGGCCGGGAATGCGAGCATATGTCAAGAGATTCGTTGACATATGTCGAATTTTCCAGCATTCGAATGGGAGAAAGCAGAATGCAGGATTTTATCAGCCATTACCCATACCAGAGAGGCCATGGGAGGCGATTAGCATGGATTTTGTATTGGGATTTCCAAGGACACAAAGAGGTGTTGATTCAATCTTTGTAGTAGTGGAAAGGTTTTCAAAGATGGCACATTTCATTCCATGCCAGAAGACCAACGATGTGACACACATTGCAAATATGTTCTTCAAGGAGGTCATTCGACTTCATGGACTATTGAAAAGTATTGTTTCAGACAGGGACACTAAATTCATAGGGCATTTTTGGAGGACCTTATGGAAGAAGCTAGGAACTAACTTAGGATTTAGTTCTGCTTATCATCCTCAGACAGATGGACAGACGGAAGTGGTCAACAGAGGTCTGGGAGACTTGCTGAGAAGCTTGGTGACAGAGCACCACAGCAATTGGGACCACATATTGCCATAGGCAGAATTTGCATACAATGACTCAGTGAATAGGAGCACAGGAAAAAGTCCATTTCAGGTTGTCTATGAGATGTAGCCGAGAGGAGTTTCTGAACAGAGAGATTCAGAACAGACTGCTACTGGCAGCACTAGTGCAGAAGAGTTTGTTGAGGCGATGAAGGAACTTCACAGCAGGGTGAAAGAGCGGTTGCTGGAATTGAACCAGGAATATAAGCGCAGAGAAGATCAGTATCGGAGACAACTTCAGTTCGAGGTTGGTGATCTGGTTCTGGCACATTTGAGAAAAGAAAGGTTCCCAAGGGGAACATACAATAAGTTAAAATTGAAGAAAATCGGGCCATGCAAGATCTTGAGAAAATTCGGAGAAAATGCTTATGAGATCGAGTTGCTGGATGGCATCGGAATATCTCTGATATTCAATATCGCAGACTTATACCCATACAGGGATGGAGAAGAAGAGACTGGAACTGAGGAGCCAGCGATCCAGTGGATGAAACAATTGCCAGTTGCAGAAAAGCCACAGATGGAATGCATACTGGACAAGAGAGTGGGTAAGAAGACCAGGAGGAAGGAATACTTTGAGTATCTGGTCAAGTGGAAGAATCATCCAGTTGAAGATGCCAGCTGGGAGAATGAAGCGGAAATACAGAAGCATGGACAGACCATGCATGAGATCATGGACATGAGCCCATGAAAGTTTTCAAGCCGAGGAGTATGATGCAGGAGCATCGCCAGCACATCAAGCGAGCCAGCGTAGGAGCGGGAGACAGTTGGATAAGCCAGCACTGAATTTTTGAAAATGCTTTGGGAGTGTTGCGCAAATCTTTAATGGACTCATTTAAGAGATGGTGCACTTGTATATTGTAATGGACCTTGAGCCTTTAAGCTCTCGTCCTTAGGTAGATAGTTGACATTTAATGTAGTTAATGCTAGTAGATAGGAATTTAATTGTAGATTTGATAGCTTTACATTCCAAGAGGGGAAACAGATATAGACACCCTCATTGTATCATTGTCGTATTAACATTATTTAGGAGCAGAAGAGCATGCAAAGAACTGTATGAAGAACACCCATGTACAAGCATTTGAATTAATAGAAGAAAGCTTTGATTCAGATTCATGGTTTGTGTTGCTTCTTTGTGTATTGATGATATTCTCTTGAATGTTTGCTTCTTGTCATGCATTTTCTTTTATATGCTATGTATGTGACTTCATGGTTGAATTGAAGCCTGAAAGGAAGAGTGAATGAGTTTCAATTGTTTTTCTAACTGAGCCAGAGGATTCCTGCAAGGAGTGCAGTTGAATTGTCCGCAAGGAGTGCGTTGACAGAAGGGTTCAGTTAGAGATAACTTTTGTTCTCATTTCCTTGAAGGTGCAGTTAGGCACAGTCCCGTGCAAGGAGTGCGCAGGCCAGGGAGGAGTCTCAGAGTTACGATTCTGAGAAAAGCATTGAAAGACTGCTGCTGCAGGTGTGTGCAGAGTCAGGAGAGACTGAACACTAGAAGCATTTGCAGAGTTTCCGCAAGGAGAGCGTGCAAAGGGTTTCCAAGAAGACTGAAGTCGTGGGAAAGCTCAGGAGGAGTAAGGCCTTCGATCTGTTGAAGGACTGCATAGAAGGTTTCACATCAAGAAATCATCGAGGAGGAAGAAGCGACGACCAAGATCTTGTGGAGGGAACTCGTGGAAATCCCGCCAGCCGTCAGATCCGACAGATTAGCGAGGAGGTTATGGCCATATCAAAGTCCGAGCTCGAAACGCTGGTGAGCCGTTGGACCAGCAATTGAAATTCCGTCAATCATCAGATTTAGCAGGAGTTGCAACAGGGTTAAGCCCTAGTGAGCAGAGGAGAGGTCCCGTAGGAGTCATCGGGAATTCTGGGAGTGAATAAATCACAGCATCAGGAATCGCGATCCGCAATATCCCGACAAGTTTCAAAACGTCCATCGTTTGGGACACGTGTCAGGAGATCCCGAGGAGTCGGAGTTCGGGCATCGGGGTTTTTGAAGGTAAGAAACTCTTGTATATTGGAATTGCGAAACGCGATATCCTGACGGAAGGGTTGTGTGGGGGCATAGCCAGAGTTAGTGGAAGACAGGTGGCACAGTATCGGGGATTGGGAAAAGGTGAGACTCGAAACCTTTATCATCAGGATTCGTGATCCCGCGATTCCTGAACTCCCACTAGAAGTGACGAGAGGCGGAAAAGTCAACCCGCACGTGTGCATCGGTGTATCAGCATATCGGGAGTCGGGGATCAGCGAGGCAAGTTATTTTCGACATCAGAGGTGCCAAAATCCCGACGGAGGGATTCCCGATAGGAACAGGAGAGCATTAACATTTACCCATCGTGTTTCGGGGTATTGTGAAGCACAAGGTGTGCGACCACGGGACTTGCAAAACTGCGAAATATGATTCCCCGATTTGACGAGGGGGATTGTTAAGGAGAATCTGTGGGGTGCAGATTTCCCGATAGGGAGAACTCTGATAGCAGGGGAGAAAGTCAACGTTGACTCGCATCGGATTTCGGGGAATTGTGAGGCATAAAACATGCAACCATAGGATTCGCGAAATCGCGAAGTCCGATTTCCCGATCACTAAGGGAGATCACTTGGAGAGTTGTTGTGGGTAAGGAAAATTCCCGATAGGGAATCAGAGGAACCTTTGATTTCTTCGGGCCGTGAACGGAAGAAGATCCTGAGGAAGCGGACGTGCTCCGAGGAGTGCGATTGCATCATTGGCCTTCCTAGATCCATTTTGGATCATTGAGGCCTTTCATGAGACTACATCTTTGTGATATTGAGGAGCATGATTGAGGCATATGACTAGAGGAATTTCATGGTATATGGTACATGTTGGGTGAGATACATTGTTGGTACACTTCTTGGTTTATTGGCACAAGGTGTATGGTTGTTGTGTTAGTGGTCTACCATTGATATTGATACATTAATGAGATATACACTTGGCATATGGTAGTACATGCATAGGAGACATCTCTTAGTGGTGATGGTACTTGATTGAGATACACTTTGGTATTACTTGTTTAGAATATCTTATGGTACATGGCGTATGGTATGATATGGTATATGGTTGAGACACTTATTATGGTGCATGATTGATACATGGTATATGGTATGGTGTTGATGTACATGGTTGATATGCATGGTTGGAACATCGTATGATACATGATATGTTATATGGTTGATGTGCATGGTTGGCACATGTTATGGTACATGGTATGATATAGGTGTTGATGTACATTGTTGAGGTGCATGGTTGATGCACGATTTTGTACAAGTGTTGGTGCATAATGGATGCACGGTTTTGTACAGTTGTTGGTGCATGGTTGATGCATGGTTTGGTACAGGTTGTGGTACATGGTTGATGCTTGGTATTGTACAGGATAATGGTTTGGTACATGCTTTGGTACTTGGTTGAGACACATATCTTGTGATGGTAATTGTACATGCTTGGTAGAGGCACGTGTTGGTGATGTTGGACATCTAGTTGAGAGTTGTCCTTGGTATATGATCCATGTGATAGGATCTGGTTGAGTATCAGTGACAGTGACAAGTTGGTTAGTGGCAGGTTGGACAGATCAACAATGACAGTTTGGATATAGTCACAGGTTGGATAGAGTGATAGGTTACAGGT
>ML845693.1:34597-50814 GCA_009831015.1 Picea engelmannii | reverse complement strand
GCATTGGTCGAAGGTGGATTAATGCTAGCATTAGTTCGAATGTTTGCTTTAGCATTTTCTACTAGGTAGAATACATTCTCTAGCATATTACTATGTGTGATTTTTTCTTTATTATTGCATGCTTCGAGAGAACAGGCCTACCATGCTACATTTTTTCTTAAATGTTTGCACGGGGCTACACCCTTCAATGGTTCTGACAGTCTTAAGTGTTTACCTAACATGTCTGGAGGTCTTAAATGTTTATTGTACAGATGTGTTGCAATACAGTTTCGTTCCATTTTTTTGATGGTGTTGTTTGCAGTGAAATTGTGTTGAATTTTTCTCCACCGATGTCACTAGTTCAATGGTTGATGCTTGTTCGTTGGTTCATTCCATGATTATTGTTCTCGTTTGACTCAACTTTTCAAAGTTGAGGTCCTACAGTTGCAGTTGGACCTCTTCGTGGTTGTTCACTGGTTTTTTTTTCTTAAACTTTGCAAGTTGTTGGACCTGTTGTTGCGGTTTGCAGTTTTTGGGGTTGAGCACTTGTCATCCCTCGTTGATGGGTAAGTTTTTTTCCCATCGTTTCGTTGTTATTTTTCAATGGTGATATTCCCTGCCTCGAAATTCTATTGCAGAACATCTTTCTTTGTGCTCTTAATTTTTGTTCCTGGAAACCATGCGTCTTCATATGCCGGCTTCCACGTCCATAGCTATTTCAAAAATTGCAATGCAGAGGGGTTTTCGAAAACTAGTTCGGAGCTATCACAAGAGGGAACCATCCGTCGGGGTGTAGACGCAGAGAATGCTTTTATTCTGTGGGTGGGAAAACTGCATCCAGTTTTTTCCTTTATCTTATCCTTTCTATTTTGAAATAATTTTCTGGCTCTGAGAAGCTTGTAGGATGCACGCCATGAATAGGTTCAGATCAGTCTTTCTGTTGAGTAAATTTATGGTGTTATTTATTTGCATTGTTTCTTCTATTTGGTTCACTTTCCAATTTGGGTTTGTTTTCTTGTCATCTGCTATGGGGATTAGGGGGGATTGAATTTGACAAGAAGAAGGTTGAAAGATACATACGGGGATTGGTACCCAATTCAACGCTTGTAGTTTTCCTATTTTTCTTTCCTTTTTTTCCCTACTTTTATTCTTTTTTTCCCCTTTTCTTTGTTTTCATGCAAACTGAAAGTATCTAACAAACAGCTTCAAAATCATAGTTCAAAAGATGAAAGAAGTAATACATGTTGAGTCGTATGAAATAGATACACACTCCATTATACATGACAACATTGACGAGGTTTTGCATAGCAATGGCCTTTTTAGATTGGATGCATTCATGTATATTGTAGGGGATTGCCTTTTCGATGCATTTCAGGTTCTAATGCATTTCGGGTATTCCTCGACCGACCTGCGTAATGGATTGATAGATTATTTCTTGGGTTGTTTAAAAAATGGCAACGCTAAGGCATTGGAGTCATATGAATACAAACTGGAATTTGATTTTCTTCGGCAGTTGCATGGAATACATGATGTCGCTACGTATTTTTCAAAGATGCGGTTGTTTGCATCTCCTATTCAGCATGCACATGAGAGGGGAATTTGGGGAGATACATTTTGTATATGGTGGTTTTCTAACTGGCTCAATATATCAAATGGAATATCGTCATTGACAAGAAAAACAAGATATCTACTATTCAAAAAAACTACGTTTGACAATCCATATTGCATCGTGTTCCATGATCCCAATGTTGTCAGTGGTCATTATGAACCACTACTGTACAGAAAAATGTCCATATGCAATGTTCAAGGAGCTCATATTTACTTATCCCTCATTTGCAAAGACCTTGAATCACAGTGGAAACGGATTATGCATCGCATAGACTGCCATGGTTTACAGCTAGCAACAATTGTTGTGTCTAGTTGTGGAGATAGTATGTTCAATGCATTTTGTTGTTTGGTAGAAGCAGAGTTTGATGTGTAGTCGTTGCGGATTTACACTGTAAAGTCCTTTTGCAATGAAATTATAGGCGATAGCCAACAGGATTTTATGTTCTTGCATCAACACCTTTCGCCATATCTCCTAGAAAATATGTCGGAAATTGGAAGTTGACAAGAATACCTTGTAAACATGGCGCTTCCATATAAAAAAGGGAATGTGGAGGGTTGCAGATTCTGTTTGCAATGGTTGTCTATCATATTCAGAGTAAATATCCATGTCTGGTTGGCCTTTCCAGATGGCACTGTCCATTCCTGGTCTATTGATTCAAATTACGATTGAGCAATTGAAATCCTCTCATTGAAAACAGATACAACACATATCCATTATCAACCTTTGTTTGGACATATTAGTGGTTCAAGGTTCAATGTCCATGCCACCCAAACCGCATCGAATTTGCATACACATGGCATGATTTTTAGTGAGAATGAAACTCCTCTTGGTTGTGATATGGCCATACAGGGCTTGAACAAAAAATGCATGCGTGAAATTCATCACAGTTGTGATGAGGCCATACAGGGCTTAAACAAAAAACGTAGAGTAAGTTATCACAACTTGAAAAAATTTATGTGTAAAATTCGTCCCAGTTGTGATGAGGCCATATAGGCCTTAAACAAAAAACGTAGACTAAGTTATCACAACCTGAATCAGAGTGAAATTCATCCCAGTTTCCATCAAGTCATCGTTCCCTTGGACAAGAAACATAGAGTAGGTTACCACAACTTGAAAAAGGTCATGCACGAGAGAGAAAAATACATTGCTACGCTTCCTTTTAGAGAGAAACTCACATATCACAATCTAAAAAAATTTGTTTGTGCACAACACAAAAGAAACAGGTACGGTCGCATATCCCAGAATGGTCATGAAACTATCACATTTCGTGGGCTAGAAGCAACACGATGCACTACTACCAATGAAAACCAGCAAACACTTTCTACTCATAGTTCCATGCAAAAGAAAAATGCAAGACAGACCTACATGAAACAAATTAAAGACACTCCTTCCATTGCATGTGCAATTTGTGAACAATTGAATTTCTCAAAAAATAGTAAGTCTTTCACACCTGATTTGCAAGAAGAATACCTCCGCTTGACAACGCACGATAAACCATTTTCCAATGGAAAAATTTGTCTTCCATGTAAATGGTCACTTGAAAATGGAAAATTGACACAATTTGCAACCCCTGACCAAATAAGGTGTAATACACCACTACCAGATGTAAGTGCACTTACGGAGCTTGAGGAGAGACTTGTGTCTCTGTGAATTTCATTTGCACAAACCAGGCCTTGGGGCTATAAACGACCCTAAATGGGCTTAACAAGATCAATTATTAATGTGCATGTTCAGCTAGATGTTGTGCAAAAATCCTTGCCACAATTCATTAGTGATACAATGACAATTGTTGTGGCTCTGAAAAGACGCTTACGATACAAAAATGCCTATCATATAGGCAAAGTGTGTGTGCATGTTGTTATGAAAGCATTAAAGGAATTATGTTCCAGGGGCCTGTACAAAGAATGAAACATTTGTATAAATGACAACTGGAATAATGTTCTTGCAGAAGAGGATGCCAACTCTGTAGAGACTCTTGAAAATGCTAGTGAATTTGATACAAGTGATGAATTGGAGAATGAAACACCTGTTGATACATTGGTGCATGGATTCACTGATTCACGGTGCATTCGTGACTTGCAAGACAAGATTGTTGAAATTGCACCTGCTGAGGGGCAACGTCCACTTGGAATATTCAAGGACAAATTTGCCGAGGAAATTAACTTTCCAACACTCTTCTATGGAAATCCACGTGCCACTGACATTACAGAATGATTCAATTATCATAAAATAGTCCGATGGGAGCTGCTACATTCAAGTGATGACTTCTCTTGTCACATAACAAATTTTTTTTTGAAAACAATGCGCATAATAATAGAGAAACTTCTCTCCTGCATGTGGGTTTGAATAAGAAAAGGCCAGTTACAAGGAAGAAATTTGTTGGCCAAGGATGTCAAGTACAAAGTAAACCTAGAAAAAACTCTGAAATCTAATATTCGATACATAGATTTAAAAAACATTCACACCTCTCTTGACTATTTGCAACAAAACAAAAAATCTATTTTTGTAATGATCTGACAATTGGGCCCGCCAACATTTTTCATCACATTTACAAGTGCAGAGCATTGCTAGGATCCATTGGTAGCTGTCGTATATGACCTGCATAGGAACAGGAAACGTAAAAAACAAACCGATACACTGGAAAATAATGACATTAACTACCTCATAAGAAAAGACCAAGTGGCATGTACTCGCTACTATAGACAGAATAAATGCTTTGAGACAATTGATATGCCATGATGAAACGTTTTTCAGAAAAATATCGGACTAATTTTTTTTTACTGAATTCCATAATAGGGGAAATGAACATGACCATGCATTGTTGTGGATAGAGGGTGCACCAGTCTATGAAGCTGACAACAATTCAGAGATCGAACAATTTGTGGAGAAATACATAACATGCAACATAGATCATTTGGATCCAGAACTTGCCAAAGTTCATAGACATTACCATACAAGAAGTGGTAGGAAACGAAAAAACTCGCATTGCAGATACAACTTTCCCGTGCCACCAATGAGAGCTACAAGAATCATAAAGCTACTTAGTTTAGAGGAAAATGTTGTTGTTGAGAAATCTAAATCCTTGTTCTCATTTCTAGAACAAGGAGAATTTGATGAGATGATGAGCTTCGATGCCTTCTTGACATAGCTAAATCTATCATAAGATGAGTACATCCAAGCCATACAATGTACACTTAAACAACCAACATTTTTCCTTAAACGAAAAATTTCCCATATTTGGAACAACAGTTTCTCCAAGGACATGCCAGTTATGTGGAAAGAAAATACAGATGCACAGTACATGCTCAATACATATGCTGCAACATCGTATTGTACCTCGTATATGACAAAGGTTGACAAATCTATGACAAGTGCATCCAGAAGAATACACAAATAACATGAAAGAAGTCATATTGACGCCATACAAATGATACACACACTTGGAAATACATTGCTTAATCTTCGACAAATGTATGCTAAGCAAGCAGTTCACATTGCACTTTCCCCACCCCTCACTTGTAGTTCAAGAAAATGTGTCTTCATAAACACATCTCCACTTGATAAACACGCATTTGTGCTTAAACCACTAGTTTTGCTAGAACAAAAGATTGACAATTCAGAAGACGTGCTATGTCTCTCTATTGTTGATTATTACCTCCAATGTCCATCTCCTATTAGGCATATTTGATTAGCAGAATTTGTATCGCATTACAAAAAAAATGGTGCACCCATATCAAAAAGAAAAAAACCCTCTGTGATACAGTTTTTCAAATACAATAAACATTCTAACTATGAAAACTATTGTAGAGAAAAATTGTTGTTGTACGTTCTGTTTCATGAAAATGAAGAGACATTAAAACATAACTTCTCTACATGGGAGGTTGCATATGTTTCCTCTGAGACTATAGTGCACATCAATGAAGCTAGATTTACTTACAATGTTAATCCAACATGGGGTGATCTAGAAATTGCAGTTAATGAACTAGAAAACCTTGACAATCCTAATGAGACATTCACAAACTGAAAAAACAACCAAAACTCCTTGCGAGTCCTATGGCTTACAAGCGGATTTGCCTTGTCCTCCAGCAGGTGGAAGTAAAAAACGTATCAATCTTGGTTTTCAAGTCACAAAACATCCTTTCATAATTGAAAATAATGAATACCACAGAATAAGATGTTTGTTGAATCGAGAACATCAAACAATTCTAAAGGACATTGCTCTTAAAAAACGCTTGGACATGGACATTCCTTTGCACTTGTTCCTTACAGGTGGAGCAGGAACAAGCAATACATTCACAGCAAAAGCATTGTTCCAAATTCTTATATGAATCTATGATTCAAACAATTCCTCTGATCCTATGAAACCAAAGGGCCTAATAGTTGCACACACATGAAAAGATGCATATAATGCAGGTGGAACAACAATACACTTTGAATTTTTAATGCCTTTTAACAAGTCACAGTTTCTTCCACTTAACAAGGAAATGTTGGATACATTGTCTAAGATTTATGAGGAAGTCCAACTTGTCTTTATAGATGAAGCATATTTGATTGGAAGTCGGTTATTGTATTCCATTGACAACCGACTAAGAAGCATAAAACATGTGCACATGAAATACTTTGGAAACATTGACATGATTTTATGTGGTGATCTTTACCAGGCACATCCCATCCAAGATTCTTTGATATTTTAACAACCTACCGTTAACATGGAAACAATGATGCATGACTTCTGGAGAGACAATATTAAATGCTTTGAATTGCATACTACAATGCGCTAGATAGATGAAACATTCATTGCAATTCTGAATAGAATGCGTACAAACAACCAAAAATATGATGACTTAACATATATCAATTCAAGTTGCTTGCGGCCTGCATTAATAGAACCAACGTTCCCTTACATTTTCTACACAAATAAGGATGTTGCAATGCATAACAGCCACATACTATCGCTCATGTCTAGCGATGATATCATCGTCAATTCAATTGACCTGGAAGAAGACAACCATGGAAATGTGCCACGTCATGAACATACATCCACTTTACCTTTGCAACTTGTCCTCAAATTAGAAATGTTGGTTGAAATATATGCCTGTAACTATGATTCATAGGATGCATTGGTCAATGGTGCATATTGAATACTCAAAGGCTATATGAAAGCAAAAAAAAATTATGTCCTTTGGATTAAGTTCCATGAACCGCATATAGGCAAGCGAAAAGCAATCAAGTTGGATTATCTATATAATTCAAACACTGGAAGCGATTGGACACCTATTTTGCAAATATCAAAGCCAATATCTACATCAACAAAGACAGGTCAACTGAAGATTCGAAAGCAGTTTTTGATTAAAATTGCATGTGCACGTACAGTCCACAGATCGCAAGGACTAACACTTGATAATGTTGCATTTCATCATGTTGGGATTCAGATACATGGACTTGTATACACAACACTGTCTCGTGTCAGAAGCATAGACTCCTTGTATTTACTAAGTCCTCTTACAAAAGATAACTTCAAATTCAAACAGAAAGTTGATATTGAAATGGAATGACTCGGGACCACCGCAAAATGGCAATTGCACTATGATTACCAATTCATACAAACAAATTCATCTGTATCAATTCTCTTTCTTAACACACACAACTTAAATGCACACATGGATGATATACTCAATGACTATGATACAATGCAATGTGATATTATGTTCTTGCAGGAAACATACATGGCATTATGCATGTAGAACAAACAATTCTCAAATCACAATTGCATATCAAGTTACATTACACATGGGGTGATGATATTGGTGAAAAAACATGTACCAATTTTGGACCATATACATATCGAAGAAAAGAATGTTGAGGTGGTGCTTGCAATTTTTTTTTCCATGAAACAAAAGTTGCAATATTGAATCTGTATGTTGCTCTCCATGCAACATTCTCCAACATAGTAGATTTTATTTCCAATGCATTGGGCCATTTTCATATGAACGGACCCATTGTGCTTGTAGGAGACTTCAATATTGACATGCTACAAAATAATTGCAAAACAAAAGAATTGGAAAACTACATGTGCAAATACAGTCTCCACTTTCTTTTGAACAACACAAGCCATCTGCAAAACACACTTATTGACCATGTGTGGTTGAATGTGCCCATTCCTCAATACAATATGTTTATCTTAGACACATATTGGTCTGATCACGATACAATTGGTATTACACTTGAATTATGAGATATACATCAAACATATTGCAAAGTCATATTTCTATGTTTCAAAGCATATCTGTATAGCTTGTTGCAGAAAATAAATTTTAAAAACAAATTATCCAGCTTCTTAGTTTTCCCTAATTTGTACACATATTGGTCTAGTCACCATACAGTTGGTGTTATACTTGAATTATAAAATATACATTATTCAAACAAACAAAAAAGGTACATCCTTTTAAAAACTATATGTTACTCTATTCATCTTATTCTGTTTTTTTTAGTATATGTACATAGTACTTTCCTTTTTCTTTACGTGTTAACTTATGTTCATATCCATTTTGTTTTGTACTTTTGTTCATAGAAACAAACAAGAAAACTAGACACCGCAAAGAACTCCTAACCAAAGATGTAGAGGAATCCATGCAAAGGTGCGTTTTTTTTTCCCGTGTTCCATATTAAATAGTTTTTCGTTTACTCTGTTTGTATTTGTTGAACTTGTTTGCAGCTGTGTTTTTTTTTTTTTTTGCGCCTCCTTCGACACTCCATATCTTCCTCTACATTCACTTGTCTTCGTGTGTGTAATACACATTCAATCTTGAGCTCACCAATCCTGGAGTCCGTCTGTCAATTTGTATATCGCGGAACTCTGAATGTTGTTTGGAGGACACAGAACAATAGAAGTGCAATGTTGAGCCAGCCAACCTGCAAGTCCTCTTGTCAATGTGTATATCACACAACTTTCGCTTCTATTTGCAACACACAGAACATTAGAGGCCCAATTTAGATCCCGCCAGCCTGCAAGTCCGCGATCCAAAAAAGTGGCTAAGTATGGAATAAGGGATCTGTACATGCTCTATAACATGTCATGTCCATACTTTATAAAAATACATATTTAGTATGTATTGCTCATTTCTTGGAGCCCACCATCCCTAGAGTTCATCTGTCAATTTGTATATCACGGAACTCAATAGAAGTACAATGTTGAGCCATCTAGCCCGCAAGTCCGCTTGTCAATTTGTACATTGCGCAACTCTGGGTGCTATTTGCAGAACACAGAATATTAGAGGCCCAATTTAGAGCCCGCCAGCCCGCAAGTCCGCAATCCAATAGAAGTGCAATGTTGAGCCAACCAACCCGTAAGTCCACTTGTCAATTTATATATCGCGCAACTCTGGGTGCTATTTGTAGGACATGGAACATTAGAGGCCCAATTTACAGCCCGTAAGTCTACGATCCAAAAAAGTGGCTAAGTATGGAATAAGGGATCTATACATATTTAGTATGTATTGCTCGTTTTTGGGAGCCCACCGGCCCTAGATTTCGTCTGTCAATTTGTATATTGTGGAAATCACTAGAAGTACAATGTTGAGCCAACCAACCCTCAAGTTCGCTTGTCAATTTGTATATCGCAGAATTGTGGGTGCTATTTGTAAGGCACGGAACAATAGAGGCCCGTTTTTTAGCCCGCCAGCCCGATAACCTGCAATCCAAAAAGAGTACATGCTCTATAAAATCTCAGCCACCCCACAAGTTTGCTTGTCAATTTGTATATCGCAGAACTATGGGTGCTATTTGTAGGACACGGAACAATAGAGGCCTATTTTTTTAGCCCACCAACTCGAGAATATGCGATCCACAAAGTGGCCAAGTATGGAATGTGATATCTATACATGCTCTATAAAATCTCATGTCCATACTTTAGAAAGGTACATATTTACTTTTTCCTGGTTTGTACACATACTGGTCTGGTCACCACACATTTGGTATTGCACATGAATTATGAAATATGCACTACGATTCCGACCGAGCCCTTTCATTTCCTTAGCCAATTTTATGCCTGTTGGTTCCCTGCTATGCATTATCGAACTCTTGTTCCCCGTGTTTTGAGTGTATATCGTGCATCCAAAACTTGGTAATCCATGTCTATGCTCACGAGTTCCTAGATGATGAAGTGGCAGATTTCATGTCTATCTATATCTCTACATCACAAGTCCAACCAAACGTCGTTCGTTTTCATAGTTCGTGAATTTTATGGCCATATGGTCCTTTGTGGGTGCCATCCATCTCTCATGCCATGTGTGTGTGGTATACATCTTGTGCCCGAAACTTCGATGATCTACAATTGGACCCGGACTCGAAGCTTGCGACTCATTTTCTAATTTTCTTTAATTAAATTGTACGATATCAATATTTATTATTAATAATTTAGTACTTTAAAATAATGTTTTTAGATAATGTTAGCTATATAACATATATGTTGTATGTTATACATGTAGACAATCGTAATCTTGAACCCACCGGTCCTGGAATCCGTCTGTCAATTTGTATATCACGAAACTCCCATTGTTACGTGGAGGACACAGAACAATAGAAGTGCAATGTTGAGTGAGCCAGTCCGAAGTCCACCTGTCAATTTGTATATCGTGGAACTCTGGGTGCTATTTGTAGGACACGTAACAATAGAGGCCCAAGTTTCATCCTGCTAGCTCGAGAACCTGCGATCCAAAAAGTGGCTAAGTATGGAATGAGGGATCCATACATGCTCTATAAAATATGATATCCATACTTTATAAAAGTACATATTTAGTATGGATTACTCGTTCCTCGAAAAATTTCTAGGTCCGGAACTGGCGGATACACGTGTTCAGATTTCCACTTATTTTTATATTGCCAGCCCGATCGTCTGCTTGCTCGTTTCATATTGTACATATTACATGTAATATGTATTAAATATTACATGTAATGTGTAATACATATTCAATTTTGAGCCCACCAGTCGTGGAGTCCGTCTGTCAATTTTTATATCGTGGAACTTCGAGTGTTGTTTGGAGGACATGGACCAATAGAAGTGCAATGTTGAGCCAGCCAACCCGCAAATACTCTTCACAATTTGTACATCGCACAACTCTGGGTGTTGTTTGCAGCACATAGAACAATATAGGCCCAATTTTGAGTCTGCCAGCCCAAGAACCCGCGATCTAAAAAGTGGATATTTAGAGCTCGCCAGCCCGATAACTTGCCATACATATTACATGTAATGTGTAATACATATTCAATCTTGAGTCCAATAGTCATGGAGTCTGTCTTTGGATTTGTATATCGCGGAACTCCGAATGTTGTTTGGAGGACACGGGACAATAGAAGTGCAATGTTGAGCCAGCCAGCCCGCAAGTCCGCGATCCAAAAAAGTGGCTAAGTATGGAATAAGGGATTTGTACATGCTCTATAAAATGTCATGTCCATAGTTTATAAAAGTACATATTTAGTATGTATTTATCCTTTCTCGAAGCTCGTCCGCGCTGGAGTCCGTCTATCAATTTATATATCATGGAACTCAATAGAAGTACAATGTTGAGCAAGCCAGCCCGCAAGTCCGCTTGTAAATTTGTATATCGCATAATTCTGGGTGCTATTTGCAACACTCGGAACAATAGAGGCCCATTTTTTATCCCACCAACCCGAGAACCCTTGATCCAAAAAGTGTACATGCTCTATAAATCTCAGCGATCCCACAAGTCCACCTATCAATTTGTATATCGCAGAACTCTAGGTACCATTTGTAGGACACAGAACAATAGAGGCCTATTTTTTATCCTGCCATATCGAGAAGCCGTGATCCACAAAGTGGCCTAGTATCAAATGTGATATTCGTACATGCTCTATAAAATTTCATGCCCATACTTTATAAAGGTACATATTTAGTTTTCCCTTCTTTGTACACATATTGGTCCGGTCATGACATAATTGGTGTTACACATGAATTATGAAATATGCACGAGGAATCCGACCAAGAGCTTTCGTTTCCTTAGACAATTTTATGCCACGGGTTCCCCGCTACGCATTATCGAACTATTATTCCTCATGTTCTGAGTGTACATATTGCATCCAAAACTTGGGTAATTCATGTCTATGCTCGCAGGTTCCTAGACGACGGAGTGCCAGATTTCATGTCCATCTATATCTCTACATCACAATTCCAACTGACCTCCATTCATTTTCATAGTTCGCTAATTTTATGGGCCTGGGTTCCTTTGTGGGCACCATCCACCTCTCATGCCCTGTGTGTGCGGTATACATCTTGCGCCCAAAACTTCAGTGATCTACAATTGGACCCGGACTCAAATCTTACAACTCATTTGATAACTTTGTTTAATTAAATTGTAGAATATCAATATTTAATATTAATAATTTAGTACTTGAAAATAATGTTTTTTTATAATGATAGCTATATAGCATATATGTTGTATGTTATACATGTAGACAATTGCAATCTTCAACCCACCAGTCCTGGAGTCTGTCTCTCAATTTGTATATCACGGAACTATGGGTGCTATTTGTAGGACACAGAACAATAGAGGCCCAATTTTGAGTTCGCCAACCCGAGAACCTGCGATCGAAAAAGTGGCAATCCGTACATACTTTATAAAGGTGCATATTTAATTTTCCCTGATTTGTACACATATTGGTCTGGTCACCACACAGTTGGTGTTGCACATGAATTATAAAATATACACCACGAGTCCGACCGAGCGCTTTCGTTTCCTTAGCCAATTTTATGGCCGTGGGTTGTCGGCTACGCCTTATCAAACTCTCATTCCCCGTGTTCCAAGTGTACATCTTGCATCCAAAACTTGGGTAATCCATGTCTATGGTCGGGGGTTCCCAGATGGCGGAGTGGCAACTTTCATGTCCATCTATATCTCTACATCACGAGTCCAACCAACCACCATTCGTTTTCATAGTTCGCGAATTTTATGGATGCAAGTTCCTTTGTCAGCGCCATCCAACTCTCATGCCCCATGTGCATAGTATACATCCTGCGCCCGAAACTTCGGTGATCTACAATTGGACCCAGACTCGAAGCTTGCAACTCATTTGATAATTTTGTTTAATTAAATTATACAATATCAATATTTAATATTCATAATTTAGTACTTGAAAATAATGTTTTTAGATAATGTTAGATATATAACATATATGTTATATGTTATACATGTAGACAATCACAATCTTGAGCCCGCCAGTACTGGATTCTGTATGTCAATTTGTATATCGCGGAACTTTGCCTGCTATTTGTAGGACACTGAGCAATAGAGGCCCAATTTTGAGCATGCCAACGCGAGAACCCGCTATCCAAAAAGTGTCTAACTATGGAAGTCCGCATGTCAATTTGCATAACGCGAAACTCTGAGTGTTGTTTGAAGGACACAGACCAATACAAGTGCAATGTCCAGCCAGCCAATTAAATTGTACAATATCAAAATTTGTATATCGCGGAACTCTGATCCGTAAACAATCGCAATCCTGGGCCCACCAGCCCTGTAGTCTGTATGTCAATTTGTATATCATGTAACTCCAAGTGTTGTTTGGGGGACACAGAAGAATAGAAGTGCAATGTTGAGCCCGCAAGTCCGCTTCTCAATTTGTATATCGTGGAAGTCTAGGTACTATTTGTAAGGCACAGAGCAACAGAGGCCAAATTTTGAGCCCGCTAGCCCGAGAACCCGCGATCCAAAGACTCTACATGATTCCCTTCGCTATGCTCCCTGAAAGCCTACACAAAATCACACTGCTCTGTAGGCTACTCAGAATTGGAATGTCATTCGTGGGACCTCGAGTTGGCCTGTTCACGAAATATTCAAACCCTAGTTCTGAAAACGAGCCCGAACGACATTTCCCTATTCCATACTTAGCCACTTTCCCGCAATTTTGCAAATATACAAACCGTCTGTTGAACTGGACCATCATGCCCTCTTACGTTTTACGCGTTTTGCAGTAAAAAATTCCGACTCATGCAGTTTCACTGTTGGACACTCACATGTCCTCACTATCTCCTGTAAACTTATTTTGAAGCCCGTCCGACTTCTTTTCAGAGTTGGCCATTCCTTCCTTTCTTTCTCTTCCTCGTCTCCGTCACCTTTGCACCTGTTTATAATAAAAAATAATGTTTATATGTGTGTGTGTGTGTGTGTGTGTGTGTGTGTGTGTGTGTCTTGTTTCTAAATATTTAATGCTAACAGCTCATTGTGCAGGCACTGTTTAAATTGTCATTGATGGGCACAAGGCTCGAGAAGATCTGCCATTAATGCACACTAAACCAATATTTGTGGAGGCTTTTGTTATCTCTTCCCAGTGTTAATTTCAAATACCATGGAATTTCATTCACACGTCGTTAGCTTGGTTCATTCACAAAACCTCCAATCCTTAAATGTTCTTCATTGTAACTGCCACCTTCACACTTCTAAGTATGCAATAATTAAGCTTTACTTCTAACAACTCACCATACAACATGCATAGAGATTGTCATTAATGAGCGAAGAGCTTGAGGAGATTTTCCATTCGCACGCATTGAACCAACATTTTCGGGGGGGTTATATTATCCCCTCCATTTGTTCATTTCAACCAACGTCTGGAGCAAACCGATGTTTTCATAAACCACTAGCAGCAACTCCACAACAATTCTGTAGAGATATAGTGAACATCTTCGGGCCTGAGGACCATAACCACCATAATAACAAAGCATCGCTCCAATGGTCTGCCATAGTAACAAAGCAACCCAAAGTTCTTCAAACGGACAAGGTTCATCCTAAAATTGATAGTTCTCACAAACTTCTCGTGCAGGAGAAGGGAAAAATAATTGTAGGGGAGGCGGAGGAGCCCGAAATTGAGAGTGAAAACATGGATATTGACGTTGATCTGGATAGCATATTCTGCAACCTTGATCAACAGGGAGACGTGATTCACCATAGCTACCCAATGGACATAGTTGATACCAAATTTTTTTACGAAGATGAATCCTTCGTATTCCAGAGTGTTGTTTTTGAAAGTGAATCTAAAAAGTTAATTATTGAAAAAAAAAATGTAAAAAATAAGAAAAGAAAACATTGTTCAAAACTTGACCTTGCCAATATGCAGGCATCCAAAATATTTGGACTTCACATGGCAACCAGAGATGCTCTTCATGATTCCATTGGAGTCATTAAGGCCGAGAATGCCAGACTAAAGGACCAGATCAAGGAATTAGAGGAAGCTTAGTTTCCTATTCCATTGCTTGGCAGTCCTTTGGCAATAGCCATGCCTGCGACTCCCTGCACCCCTGCAAAAAAGCTAAAAGGCTCCTCCGTCTTCCTCGCATCGTGTAGAGGATATGTGGAGAAAAATATCGACAAAAGAATGAAACTGATTACTAAGGCCTAGGAAACATCACAAAATATGGATTCCCTAGGAAGTAGGGCACATAACTTGCTCGAACTTCTGCAGACGGATTTTAAAAATGAAGAAACTTTATATTCACACACAGTCATCCCTTTTGCCTTTCATGTCAACAACATGGCAGACACGACAAGAAGACAACATGATCTCCCCTCCAAAAAATGGCTCACTCAATTAGAAACATGTTGGAAAGAGAAGGTTAAGAACTTGTATCTCATTGTCCAATCATGTGAGCAAGCAATATCAAAGAAAGAAACATTATTCACAAAGGTCACCAAAATAGACTTAGCCAGAAGGACCAATGACTTCCATGACCTGAGCTTAATCGTCAACTTGTTGGCGTTAACCAAGCAAGCTTTCGATAAACAAGTTGATAATTTTAAGGCGTTGTATTTAGAAAAAATTTACAGGATTCTTGAATATCATGAAGAACACGTGGACAACTGGCTACTCCTCTATTTGGTACAGAATGGAGACATTCATCAAGCTCTGTGTAATATTTATATTGATCTAAGCGAATTAGAAAATGAACTTTTCAGCATTAAAATCCAGAATGACATCAACATCGCCTCCTTGAGAAGCTACATTAAACAATTCATCGAAACGAACTTGAAGCAGGTCGCTGATGAAATCCAATAGGAAAAGGCATCAGCAAGAAAATAACAAAAATACTTATATGGAACATCGCTATAAATCCTTTGTTTATCAATTCAGTAATTCAAGTGGGTCGGCGACGAAAAGCAACGGGAAAAGGCATCAACAAGAAAATACCAAAAATACTTATATGTACCATCGTTGTAAGTCTATACTGATAGTCCTTTGTTTATCAATTAAGTTATTCCACCTTTTCTAAATAGAAATCTATAACCAAAGACTAATATCTTCTCATTTCTACTTTTCATGTATTACACTCTATTGTCTCTCACTTCTTCTTTCCATAGTCCTATTTCTTGTACATATTTCTGTTATGGTCTGCGGGAGCCCCAATCCCAGTCTATATGACAAATGGATTTAATTTTCCAAGAATATGTAACAAACTATTCTTTTTTCATATATTCCAAATAAAACTATTATTTTGTCTCCTTATATATTTATGTGCTCCTAGATTTTTATCTTCAGCTATGCTGAATGTCAAGACATTCTGTTTATTTTATTTCAATTATCTTTTTTTTCTGATGCATATATTTTTCTGCTTCGTCATTTTCAA
>ML845693.1:0-32424 GCA_009831015.1 Picea engelmannii | reverse complement strand
GGGATGGGGAAATGTTAGACATCAACCAAACCGCGTGACTTGGCCATGGGGGCCAACTCTCTGACGACCAAGTCACGACCCTCGGGCATTTTCCTAAGCGCCCCCATAGTCCAAATCACGGTCTTGCGTGGGAGGGGAATTCTGTCTAGTAATCACCATAGGCCAAAACTAAAAAAAATTAAGTAAAACACAATAAAAATAGTAAATTTTTCTAAAAAACTATACCTAAATTTGCCTTTCTTTGTTTTTTTTTGAAAAATCTTAAGAATTTTGTTAAAATTTCTTTGAAAAAAGTCTCAATTTTTTTAAAAAGTTGTGATTTTTTTAGAAAAAATTAGAAACATCTAATTGTTTTTTAGGGTTTTTATAATTTTCGCATGAAAATTTCTTATGTGATTCAAAGATGATATTGTAAATGTTGTTTTGGTAAATGGTAAGAATTAAAAAAATAACTAACCTCTAAAATGCTAGATTCTCCTCGATTGTTTTCTCGATGTTTCTCCCTTGTAGCTTGCAACAAATTATTTAACTAATACTGCCCAAGATTTTAGGCGATGTAAAAAGACAAAACAAGATTGTGTATATATAACACAGATGCTATAAATTACTGTTAGTATAACGAATGTGGGATAAATAAAAATGAAGAAGATTGTCTACATATATACCTAAAATTTTATGGATCATCGCTATGTTTAATGAATGTGGGATAAATAAACAAACATGAAAAATATTGTAACTAACAAGTAAATAACGAAATAAAAGAGTAAAAGTTGTTTTTAATTTTGAAGGGAAAATAATAAAGGGAAAAATTTGGGGAGGAATTTTGTGGGGCGGGGATTTTAGAGGGAAAAGATCATTCTACAAGTTATAATATTTTTATTGGGAGGGTGAACATTTGTATCATTCTATGTTCTTTGTGAGAAGTGATGGCTTCGTCAGATAAAGAAGATTGTATTTCTAAGGCATCAACAAATTGTTCACATGCCTCTTCTGTTGGGACTAACAAATGCGATGGGAATGCTTGTAATGCAAATGAGGCGTTGTATTTTTCATCTAGTTAGAAGTTTGATCATAGTGAAAACAATGTTATTCAACATGTTCCTCAGGAAAGTCCTAAATTAGAGGAATTTGAAGGCACCGATGATAAAGAGGATGAATATTATGGTGATCAATCTATTCAGTAGTTTAATAGTAATGAAAATAATCAAAATGTAGGTCGAAGTGGAGACTATGATCATAATTTAAATTATTGGGATGATATTTTTTCTCCAAGTGAATATTTCAAGGTACAGATGAATATTTCCAAGGGACCAAGGAATATGATGAAGAATTTCCCTCAAGTGGAAATTTTAGAAGTAGTTAAGATGATTATGACAATGGCGGACCCTCTTTCTGGAGTTGGGAATTTAAAGACAACAATGTTAGTGATGAATTTCCTCCAAGTGAGGATTTTAAAGGTACTGAGGAAGATTTTCCTCCAAGTGAGGATTTTCAAGGCAAGAATGAGGATGATGAAGAATTCCCCCCAAGTGGGGATTTTAAAAGTAGTGATGATGATTATGGAAATGGTGGATAGTCTTTCCTGAATAGGGAATTTAAAGGAAGCAATGTTCGTGATGATGATTTTCCTCCAAGTGAGGATTTTCAAGGTACATATGAGGATGATGAAGATTTTCCTCCAAGTGAGGATTTTCAAGCCAGTAATGAGGATGATGAAGAATTTCCCTCCACTGGGGATTTTCAAAGTAGTGAAGATGATTCTGCCATTGGTGGACACTCTTTCCCGAGTGAGAAATTTAAAGGAAACAATGTTGATGATGATGATTTTCCTCCAAGTGAGTATTTTCAAGATACTGATGAATATTTTCAAGGCACTAAGCAGGATGATGAAGAATTTCCCTCAAGTGGGGATTTTGAAAGAATTGAAGATGATTATGTCAATGGTGGACACAATGTTGAGATGGTTTTCCTCCAAACGAGGATTTTCAAGGTATCGATGACGATGATGGAAAATTTTCCTCCAAATGAGGATTTTCAAGGTATCGATGACGATGATGGAAATTTTTTTCCAAGTGAGGATCTTAATGGAATTGATAGTCTTATGGGTGATGATGATTTTCCTTCAAGTGAATATTTTCATGAAAGATCCAATGACATTGGTGAGAATGGTAATCATTTTTCTAGTGATTTTGATATTCCTCTCATCAACGATATTATCAATGAAGATGATGATGGACCTAGGAATGAAGATCATGTTCTCAATCATTCAACTACAACAAATCAAGGTGATTGTCATTCTCTTGTTCAGTCTCCTAACAATGTTTTGCTTGATATTCCTTCTGGTGATGAGGAAAATCCTTCTAGTGAGGATGATAAAATAGTGGAGACATTGCAAAGAAACATTGTGTCTAGGACCAGGACTAGACATTTTTATATCAATCCAAATCATTCTAGTTATACATGGTCTAGGAAATAATTTCTCACTAAATCAATTTCCATAAGTGAATTGATTTCAAGTGAATGTTGTCAAAACAATTGTTTGAAAAGAATGAACTACGTGTATGCCTCGAATAAAAGGAAGACATATTTATCAATGAATAGGAGCATGCAAAATTCATATTTGATGGGGTGCATGATATCCACCAAGACATGACATGATTATCGCATTGGGAATATTTTACTTTGCAGACAAGATTTCAAAAAAATTCACTCAATTGGTAATCTTCGTCTATCAAGAATCCATACAAGGATGGAAAAAGATCCTTCATTTTACTCAAATGTACATCATGGACAAGAGAGTGGGCCATTGACAAACACTACATTGTCATGGATGTGTGAATTCTTTTCCAAACATGGAAAGTGTATGCTAGATAGAGACACAATACATATTCCCGATAATTTCTCAAGGAGGGAAATCTACCACTTGTACAAAGGATATGCTGAAGGTGTTGAAAGAAATGATAATTTTATTACATATGTATATTTTACAAGAAGATGGAAGAAAAAATTCAACAATATATGTATTCCTAAGAAGTCAAGGACGGGTATTTGCAGTATATGTGCTACTCTTAAATAAAGAAGAGATAAATCTAAAGGGGAAGAAATATGTATGTATTTACTATTTTTTTTCTTTTAAATTGGATAGTTATCAACTATGAAAACATATGATCAATATTTTCATTTTATGTCATGTGCAGATTCCATAGTCAAAGCACTTCGAGAACATCAGAATCAACAATCAAGTGAAAGTAAAAAGTTGTACAAACATCGGAAAAAGTGTTATGATGATCCAAACAAATATTTTGGTATGATAATTGATGGCATGGACCAAAAGAAAACACTTCTACCACATTTTTTCCATACACCAAAAAAATTACAGGAAGAGAATTTCATTCAGTTTCACTTGGTTGGTTGTATGGTTTTCAATGGAAAAATGTGTCCAAGGGTTTACTTCACAGCTCCAAATATTCATAATGATGCAACTATGACCATCGTCATGATTCACCATGTGCTCACTCACTGGTCTAGAAATATTCCTTAAGTTCTCTATCTATAGTTGGACAACACTAGTCGTGAAAATAAAAATCAAATTGTGTTTGGATATCTAAGCATGCTTTTTGAACTCAGAATATTTCAAAAGGTGAAAGTTGGTTTCCTTCTTGTTGGACACACTCATGATCATATTGATCAAATGTTCAATTGTTTTTTAGTAAAACTAAAGAGGAAAAATGTTGGAAGCCTACTATCAATGGTTGCATATTAAAAAAACATACATTCCAAAGATTGTTTTTCATATATTAGAAGAAATTGTTGGCATGCGAATATTTTTTCAGGGATCACATCGTGAAGAAAAATATAAGATTAATGACATTAGCTTCCAACATCAATTTGTTTTCAAAAGCATTGGTGGGAAAACACTTATATGGGGAAAGTAGTATTCAACTACTACAAAATGAGGGCCTTCATCAGGTTTAGCATTTTTGAAGTTCATTCCAGATCGTCCAATATTTGCATCCATTTAGTATTTTTACAATCAGTTGCTGAAATCTGTAATGCATGGAGGCGTAATAGAGATGTAGATTTTTTTGAATGCCTGGAAGAAATAAAAAAATTCATTAAATATACATATGAGTACTTTGATGTTGTCGATTCTGATTGGTGGGACTCTTATTTCAATATTCAAAGTGACATAATTTCAAGCTCAACAAATGAAGATGCATTTTTGAAAACTCCATTTCATCGACCACAAAATATTCCAAATGAATACAAAGAAAGAAACATTGTTGAACAACAAGAATCTCAAGGTGCTATTGAGTTTACACAAGCAAAAGAAAGATAAATGTATATTGGTTTGCGAAGGTCATGTGCACAACATGAATCCATGGAAGACCTTTATAGGGGTTCAATACAAGATATTAAGGAGGGTAGCATGATTGCAGTCTTAGCGGCTGAAGATCCACATGGTTGTCCATTCTGGATTGCAAAGGTTATAAAGATTGAGAAAGAAAATGAAGATGTTATTGCAATTGAAGTGCATTGGTATGCAACAATTATGCACCCATTCAATGGTGTGTACAAGCCAAAGATAGTGGTTGAGAAACATGTCAATAGAAAGAGAAAAATAAAGGGTCAAAATACAACTCGTCGTCGCACTGGCCTCTTAAAATTAGATTATGTTGACATACTTGTTTATGACTTCAATTACTTGTTTATGACTTCAATTTGAAAAAGAGAGGAACTCTTCGCTCCAAGAAAACAAAGATTATCAAGAGGTTGTTGCCACAAGAAATAAATGCAAGATGGGAATCTGATGAACCTAGTCGTAGATCTAAAAGGATTTTGACATCTAAAATGTTGGGCATGCATGTAGACTTAGATGGTGCATTCATCAACAATAGAGAAGATTATGGGTCATTTACATCTTCATCCAACCATTCATCTAAAGGCAATGTAGACTCTGATGGTATTTCAGAATCCATGAGTCAATTTGAATAAGTGTATGAAACATTTTATGTATTTTTGATCCATATGATGTTTGTATGATAACTATAAATGAGCATTGAACTTACATATAATCTTACATAAAGTTATGAATCATTTTTATGTTTTATGAATTATATGTCTTGATTATGGAGAATATAATAAAATTTCTTATCTCATATGTTTTGAATATGGACAATATAACAATACTTTTAAGAAATAATTTATGTTTTTTTTTTTAAGTAAAAAAGGTAGAACCTGCTATATTAAGCTATCAAAGAAACCTTGACAAAATGTACAGAGATATAGGTCTGAGCCACCAAAAATGATGTTGTTTTACCAGAAACTAGCATGGTTTGGAGAACTATTTTTCCATCTGTCCTGCCCGGAGGAAACCAGGACAGATGGCTATAGTCCAAGTAAATAGGTAACAGTAGCATGATTAAACAAAGAAACAAAATAACATAGAAGATCCTAGATACCCGGTGACCCGTCGCCCTTGCTTGTCTGCCATGTGGACCCAGCTGGGATGGCGAATGCCTGTGCACATAGAGGGAAATTCCTCTTTGTTGGAGCATTGGAGTACATGTCAAGGAGCAGGTCCAGATGCTGCCCATGAGAAGGGCTCCGTGCTCCAGGTCTACCATGTGGCCTCGGAGTTCGAACACCAGAGCCAGATGCTCTGCATGGAGGAAAGTACCATGCAAGACATTACCTGCGTTGTCGAGGATTATGTCCCCCACTTCCATGGTCGTTCCATCTTCGGCTACGAACTCTAGTCGTTTTGCAGCGGCTGCTTCCTCCTTCCTCGCTGGGCTATTCTCATCCGCGTTCTCTTCAACACAAGCTTTGTCCCAAGTTTCTTCCTCGAGCGTTGCCTGCATAGCATGGTTGGTGGGGCTGTAGTCACTCGTCCATGATATTTCCTCGACAATGCACCTAGGGATATCATCTGCCAGCTCAATTTTAAGACTGCTTCCATCCTGGTAGTTCGCTGCCATGGCTTGGGGTTCCGGGGTGGTCGCCAATTCCTCCATGAACGGTATTTCTTCAACGTAACAGGTAGGGAACGCATCTGCGACATCGTCCTCCGGCCTGTTTCTAGGCTTAATTGCCATGGTTTCACTGCTACACACGGCCCCAGTCTCCGCAATGATGGCATGCAGAGCCAATTGGTCAGCGCGAGCCTTCTTTCGAAGAATGGAGGTCGCCAATGATAGAGCTTGCTCCAGCTTCTCCTTCCTTTGCCTCTGCGCTTTGTGGGTGTACCAGGCCGATCTATGGCGAGGCCTACCCTGATTCCTGGTCATGTTTGCCAAGGGATATATAACGATACAGAGAGGGTGCAGTGAGATGAGAGTAAGCCAGGACGAGACGGAAGCAGAGGGTCACAGTTCTTGTTAAGTCGATAAATTTTTTGGTGGATTTAAGGGATTATTATTAAGTTTTATCGGAAAGTTATTATAAAAATCAA
The DNA here is from genome assembly GCA_009831015.1 of Picea engelmannii. Lineage (NCBI taxonomy): Eukaryota > Viridiplantae > Streptophyta > Pinopsida > Pinales > Pinaceae > Picea > Picea engelmannii. Next base: position 25,970 of record ML845693.1, on the reverse strand, counting down.
GTGGCTGTAGAAAACAATTGCTACAACAACACGATCTAGCCACAAAAATCAACGAGTAAACCATCCAACAATTATCCAATAACTTGTAGAACAATAACGAAGGTTAACAAGTGAGTTTAAATGGTATATTAATGAACAAAGATTGAAAGAAGATGAGTTTGTTGAAACCCTATTGGCTCTTGTGTAAGAGCTAGTTGTGTTACTTCTATAGGGGTGTAAGTCATTTTAATCCCTAGAGAAAACTAAACTAACAAGGTAAATCTAGGAGGGTGTAAGCCTTTTTACTCCTCCTAGCAACCTTTGCAAAGTAGCCTATTTAATGGTGACAAAGTAGACTTTATGGAGGATGTATTCCTTTATACTCCTCCAAGGGTTTAGAAAAAATGAGCTTGAAACAAGAAGAAGAACACAACTAATGTAGAAATTCCTTACCAATTCCAAGAAAAAACATGAAGAAACCCTTCCTTATCAAGCATATTCCACAAAACATCACCAAGAATAGGCATCCAAGAGATAGAGCCGAGCTTATTCCTCCAAAATAAAAGTATAAGAATCCACAAAACATCAAAGAGAGACAATGCACCTTGCCCAAGTAGGGTGAAAATTTCAGCCAAGTAATCTATAATTCTCAAGTGAGTTATGTGTAAAATGACAATGGGGTGACCACTTTTTATAGGAGGTCCCCAAAACCCATTTGTCCACAATTCAAAATGTAAACAACAAATTAGGGAGGCCGACCTCCTCCTTTTTTCTTTACAACTTTAAAATTCAAATTTACAAAAAGAAAATCCCTTTTTAGGGGTGATGTCATGACTTAAAGGGTGATGTTGGGCCACTAGGAGAGACATTTTGGCCTAGGGTGAAAATCGTTGGGCCTCCAAAGGCCATATATCCTGCCAATAAGTGTTATATGCATGCCGATTATCTCTCTCTCTCTCTCTCTCTCCATCAATTCAAGCCACATCACCATCAAAACACCTTGTACCATTAAACCCTATCCTTCCAAGTGATGACTTCATGCCCCAAAGGAGAGGAGTATGACCTCCAAAGGAAAATGTTGGGGTTGGGAAGGCTAGCGAGTCACTTCTAATGGAGAATAAATTCCTCCAAAGGTAATTTCCCTTATCCAAACTATCCCAAGGAGAGGGGGTGCATCATCCAACCTATGGGCTTCATGCTCCAAATGAAGGTCCAAGGAACCTTGTGCCTCCATGTTAAAACTTTCACCTGTCAAGGACTTGCAAAGACAAACAAGTACACCCTCCAAGGGTACACAAGTCACAATATCATGCTAATTAAGCCATATGTAATAAAATAACTACCCGAACATGTGCATCAAATCCCCCATTTTCAAAAAAAAAAAAAAATGCTCAAAAACCTTATACAATTTGTCAAATTTAGATATGAGAGAGGTGCCATAATGCCCTATTGGGTGAATTAATTCCTCAAGTAGGGGATGTTGCCAAGGATAATCCTTTATAGGTCATGTAGTGAATGTGAGGTGGATGGGGTTAGACTTCTAGGTATGGGGCTTCATGACATACAAGGGCTCATATTGTCTCATTTGTGGGCACCTTTGTTGAGGGATAGCCATATCTTTTTCCTCTTTTTGTTTTTAAAATATTTTTCCAAGCCCTTTATTAGCCATTTATTTTACTTGTGTCACCAAGTTGAAGATAATAAGGGGCACTAAAAAGAAAATAAATAGCCGACATATGCTCTACCTTGGTTTGCATGCCTTTCCAAGTTGAAGACAATAAGGGGCACTAAAAGAAAATGGATAGCCCACAAACATTCTACCTTGGAAAGTGTTATTTAATTAGTTATTTATTTTATGGGTCCCTCACTATTTTGAGAAGTGTTTTATTTCTCTTGGGATCCCATGGTGATATTTCATTGCATGATTTTTTTTCTAGGGCACCTTCGAGCCTAGTGGCCCCTTCTTCCCATGAAATGAGGTACATGCCCTTCTTGAGTCAATAAGCCTGAAAACCTAAAATATGTGGAAACAGAGTGGAATAAGTGATGGAAGGTGGGAAGTATAAGTGATAACTATACGATGACCCTTCAAGGAGACCCCCCGGTAGAAACCCTTTCGCCGAGGATGACCACTTACTAGGAAACCATGACACTCACCAAGGCGAAATAGGGAATTTTTTTTTTTTAACAAGAAAATGTTTTCAAAATCAAGAAAGGATCCTTAGAAACATTTTCAAATGGTCCAAATATTAAAGTGACACTTACCATAATACAAGACTTGTTACTTCATGAAGCAAGAATTGTTGTCCTCTATGGGCCAAGTTGGGTGTGGTGGATGGTGTGGCCATTGATTGGGTGGTGATGCATGGTATGATAGAGGTATTGATATTATGGTAGTTGTGGGAGGTATTTTCCTCCACGTGTAAACCTGACGATAATAGAATATTCTGGAAAGTAAGAAGAAACCCTAATGAGTTGGCTAATAACCCTAGAAGACAAGTTGGCTCAAGAGGATAACTTGTATTAGGTTATTAGCCTCCAAGAGAAGAAGTCGATAGAAGAAATATTATATACTAAAGAATTAGTACCCAGAATGAGAAGTCGGCCTTGGAAATTTGCCAGATTTAGTATAAATACAGGAGGCTAGTCTTCATTATGGCCAGTATTCTCAGAACTGCAGAGCACACTTGTGCGCACTACAGTTGGGCGGTTTTGTGTGCAAGTCTGGAGGAGAGTTGTCGTTGCAACTGCTGCAACTAGCAGATTTCATTTTGGCTTGGAATATCTCTTGGTTATGGTTTGGACTATTTGATCAACTCTTGTTTGGTGCGCTATCCTTGGAGAAATGTGCGCTACCCTTTTTTTGGCTATCTAGCCTAGGGTTTTCTTCCAAAATGATTCTCTATCAAGGTTAAGGTGCTCGGAGGGTGGCTTCGACCTATGGTTGGGTGACAATAGTGACATTGTCTATGGTAAAATGAGCACATCCATCATATTATAACAGGTTATGGTCCCACACCTCCTTCATTAAATCTAACCACTAGAAGGGAGCATAGCCATAAGGATATTAAGCTCGTTGAAGAACTGCTGCTAGGGTTTCTAGCATGTGCAATTACTAGAGCACTGCCGCTAGGGTTAATAACAGGTACAGTTGCAGAAACCCTAACACTATTGTTGAGGAACCTTAAGTGAAGGGATTGACTTGATTTACGGATAGACTAGTGTGCCCTAGACTAGCACACCTCCTGGTACTCTCAACAAGCCAAGACGTCAAGTTTGAGTTTTTGGTCAAATCTAGGGTTGACCAAGTTAAAGCAGCCATGACTTACTCTATGAAGTCAGAAAACAAGTTAGATGGAGCTTCTAACTTTAGAGCGTGGAATACAAGGATTGACCTCATCCTTTCCAAGAATAAAGTTTTGGATATTATGAAAGGAAAGATCATGGAACCAGGTTTGAAGAAGGAAAAGGGAAGAAACCGCGGAATATTGTAGTCATGGAGAAGTTAAAAGACAGTGAAATCAATGCCATGAGTATTATAGTGGACTCTATAAAATACCATTTGATACCCTACATCTCCCATATTGACTCATCGAAGGATATGTACGATGCCCTAACAAACCTCTTCTCAATCAAAAACATTGGACAAGTAATGAGTCTGAAGAATGAGCTCCGTGACATGAAGATGAATAATGATGACTTCATAACATCATACTTTATATTAATATCTCAGTTAAAATATCAACTACAAGCCATTGAAGAGATCATTTCAGAGAAGGAATTGGTAAACATAGTACTCAATGGTCTTCCCAAGACATGGGATGCATTTGCTGCAAGCATGAACACAAGGAAGGAATATCCTACATTTGAATAACTTTGGACTTGGTGTGCTCAAGAAGAATAAAGGATCAATGCAAAAGAGAAACCCCAAAATAAGTACAATGATCAAACCTTCATAGAAAGATTCAATAATTTCAGGAACAAAAGGAAGTTTGGTTCAAGGAAGAAGCCAAATCAAGAGAAAGATATGTCAGAAATACAATTCTTCAACTGTCGAAAGTATGGTCACTACAAGAATAATTGTCCCAAGATAAATAAAAGGAAGGAGACACGTGAAGCATCAGTTGCCGAAGAAAAGGAACCTAAAAAGAAGACTAATCAAGATGAAAAATACTTCTTCTTCTAAAACAAGGTAACAATACTCTTCATAGTTCTTGTATATATTATGTTTTCTATACATATCTTGCATATCCATTTTCTAGAAGATAATATGTTCCAAGAGAAGAAAAACAAGATTGATATCACTATGACTAAAAGACAATACAATACACATGAAAGGACGAAGTACATCAAAAAACCTTGGTAACAATTCATGTGGAAGTTATTACAAAAGTAACAACTGCAATATAAGAAGAAATCAACAATCAAGAGGAAATTGGAAAAATATTTGTGACACTTTGCAGAAGGAAATAAGGATACAGACGGAAGCGTGGACTCTCCTAGATGGAGAGTTTCAATTATATACTTCCAAAAGAAAAACATGCACTCATACATGAAGCAAGGATTAGGAGGGAGCTACTCCTATGATCCATTAAAGATGATGAAGTATATATCCATGGTAGCAACCATGAAAAACAATACGTGTTCAGTTTGACCTTAGAAGAATCCTTCTTTGAAAAGAAGCCTAAAAGTATCCCTGGTTGTCCATCCACATCCCTGATTCTATGATGAAAGAAAGAAGTGAAATCTTTAGGGCATGGAATCTATAAGAAACTCCATGGACCCAAGAAGCTAAAGAGAAACATGAGGAAGAACATGAAGATTTCAAGAAAGAAAGAAAAGACAAAACAACCAGTCATTTTATCGAGAATCACAAGACTACCAGCCTGATATGAACTCACCAAAAATCAATCACACAGAGGAAATGAAAAGTGTGATGAAGAACAATGTATGGAAGACTTATGAATGCAAGCATTGTGAGATCCATAACTAGAAGTTATCCCAGATGGAGGGAGAAGACTATGATGATTGTTTTCTCCAAGTAAACCGGACATACCTCTACATGAGCCAGTATATCATTCGCAATATCCATGGGTTGGATTTTACATGTAGAGAAACCTCAAGGATTTGAGGTATACCAGAAAGAGACCCTTGTATGTTGATGGAAGAAGACAACTTGGTGAAGAACCTCCAATGCACAACGAAAGCGTGGTGAATACTTTCTATATAAGAGATACTATATCATAATGGTTACTCAGAAGCTTAGAATGATGGATTTGTAATCCATGACAAACTCTCATGATGGCAGAAGAAATACCACTTGGATATGTTCCAGTATAACCCTTTCCATGATGTTATGAGCTAGAAGGAAACCAAGAGGAATCCAACAATGATATAATTTATTGATTAGAGCTATATGAAGCCTTCAGAGAAGACCAGTGTTCCAAAAACATTGAAGTACATTTAATATCAAGCATTACTTTCTCCAGAAAAGAGAAAGTGGTTCTCAAATATATATCTCCATAGATGAGCAGATAAGCAGACATTTTGGTAAAGCCTCTATCCAAAATGAAAGAGTTTGTGTACTCAAGCTGGAGCTCGTGGAGACAACTTCCTTACTGAAAAAGGAAGAGATGACTCCTAGGTTGGGAGGGCACACTGATGTGTTATTGATTTATGGACAATCATTTTTCAGTTCGAAAAACAGTCCAGGATGAGCAATTCCTTTCCAGTTCGGAAAGTGGTTTGAGATTTCTGACGGACAAGCATTTTCCAGTTCAGAAAATGGTCTAGATCGAACTATAATTTTCATAATGAAAATGGTTCGATGGATTGTTGATGTACCATAGACAGTGATTTCCCATTGTAGTTAACATGGGGAATGGTCTAGGACAATCTCTCTTATTGATGGTTAATCAAGAAGACTAGTCTACCTCACCGGACAGTCATTCTTTCGAGGATCACAGTTGTGAGAAGATTCAAAGAATAGTCCATTTTGGAGGTTGGTGCAGGACAATCATTTCCTTTGGAAATGGTCCGAACATTCATTCATTAGGGAAGATTCATTCTCTCCAGGTTGAACTTTGTTTAGTGCAGAGGAATGGCCCAGGACGGGGAATGGTCTAGATTCAGTAATTAGGGACATACATTTCTTAGGGCAGACTCATTATCTCCAGGTTGCACTTTGTTTCATGCCAGAGGAATGGCCTAGGGTGGGGAATGGTCCAGGCTCATAAATCAGGACAATTGTTCTTCCTTACTTGAGAAGAATAGTCTAGATAGCTCATCATCGATGTTTGAATTTCTAAGGGCAAATGCTCTTCTAGATCTCACAGATGTGAGTGGAAGAATGGCCCAGATGATTCAGTTTATATCATAGCAATGTTTTTTGTGTAGGTTGATATCAGATGACTATTATGGAGACTGTATGTCTCTATAAAATAGATGTATGCTACTGTGGTGGATGTGTGCCACTGATTGTGACTATACATCACGGATCAAGTATCTGTGTGCTACTTGGTGTGGTAGTGTACCACTGGATTGTAGTTGTGTACTACTATGGATAGACACAGTTGTGTTCTATTGAATGATATTGTTCTGATTGCCTTGAATACTATCAACAATGTTGTAAATGATTATCATCTAGATGGATGATCAATGGACATAGATTTCCCAGTCGAAAAATGGTCCATGACATTTATTCCTCTAGGAAATATGTCCGGATTAGAAGGATGGTTCTTGTGTCACGCTATGGAGTCAGTGACTTATCCAGCATCATGTCTGATTACTCAGATGGAGTATGGTTTCGAGAGATGATGTAGTTGATGACATTGATAGTGATGATGGTGCTCATGAACTAATCATAAGATAGTCTAAACGACTATGTTGATGCTACCGAGTAAATGGTATGTTTGTGCTCAAGACCATTACCTTCAATACCTCCCTAGCTAGGAGGGAGTGTTGATATTATGGTAGTTGCGGGAGGTATTTACCTCCACATGTAAACCTGACGAGAATAGAATATTCCAGAAAGCAAGAAGAGACCCTAATGAGTTGTATAATAACCCTAGAAGACAAGTCAGCTCAAGAGGATAACTTGTATTAGGTTATTAGCCTCCAAGAGAAGAAGTTGGCTAGAAGAAATATTATATACTAAAGAATTAGTACTCAGAATGAGAAGTCGGCCCTGACAGTCTGCCAAATTTAGTATAAATACATGAGGAAAGTCTTCATTTTGGCCAGTATTCTCAGAACTGCAGAGCACACTTGTGCGCACTGTAGTTGGGCAGTTTTGTGCGCAAGTCTGGAGGAGAGTTGTCGTTGCAGCTGCTGCAACTAACATATTTTGTTTTGGCTTGGACTATCTCTTGGTTATGGTTTGGACTATCTAATCAGATCTTGTTTGGTGCATTATCCTTGGAGAAAGGTGTGCTACCCTTTATTTGGCTATCTAGCCTAGGGTTTGCTTCTAGAATGATTCTCTGTCAAGGTTAAGGTGCTCGGAGGGTGGCTTCGGCCTATGGTTGGGTGACAATAGTGATATTGTCTATGGTAAAATGAGCACATCCATCATATTCTAACAAGAGGCCCCTGCCTACTCATCTTCCTCTCGGTACTCCATGTCTGCAATTTGAGGGCCTCGATACATCATCTCCTTAGTTATCCCTAGGAATGGAGGATAACAACACACACACACACACACACATATATATATATATATATTGAAAATAAAAATTAATTATTAATTTAATAAAAGGTAATTATACATCTTCAACAGATACCTATAGTCTGCACAGACATAGCTTCTACAGTCCATACACATATATCCCCACACTTTGTACATAAGTGGTTGTATTAATTATTTAGTGTTAATTATTTAATATTGCAATCTGCAATGCGCTTTATGTGCAGAGACTTTTGCTTTGACTATTTGTCTGCACCTCCACATAGGTATATCCACACATAGGTATGGTATCATTTATTAATGTGCAATACACAATGTGCAATGTGCAATTTATTAAATAATTAGTTATTTAATATTATTTATCAATTATTTAATATTAAATAATTATTAATTATTTAATATTTAATATTGCAATGTGCTAGTGCTTATGTGCGGAGAATTTTGCACATTTATATCCCCACACAACTATGGTTCTGAATAAAATAATAATAAATAATATTAAATAAATAATTGTTCTTAAGTAATCATTAATTAATAACTAATATTAAATAGTTAATAGTTAATAATTATTTATATTGCAATGTGAAATGTGTTGCTGCTTATGTGTAGAGACTTTTGCACATACATATCCCTGCACAACTATGGTTCTTAATAAATAATTAATAATTACTTAATAAATAATATTAAATAATTAATTATTTAATAAATTGCAACCATAGTTGTGGTGGGATATGCCTATGCAAAAGTATTCACACTTAAGCAACCACGAATTGCACATTGCAATAATTAAATAATATTAAATAATTTATTAATTATTTAACAGTGCAATGTGCAATGCGTTGTTGCTTATGTGCGGAGAATTTTGCACATGCATATCCCCACGTAATTATGTTTTCTTACTCGTACATCGTATGTGCAGAGACTTATTAATTATTTAATATTGCTATGTGCAATGCACTATTGCTTAAGTGCAGATACTTTTGCACAAACATATATGTGCACAACTATGGTCATGTACCCGTACATCGTAATTTTGGGGCACGTACATGCATCTGTACATGCACCATCTGCTACAGTTGCATAATTAACTTTCGTATTAAGTTCTCGTACATGCACCCGTACATGCACTCTCTCCAACCATGTGCTACAACTGCATAATTAAATTTCTTATTAAATTTCCAACGTCGACCTGACAATAAGATGTTGTTTTGAAGGACCAATGAGAAGCCAAAAAAAAAATTGAATTGCATGCAACAGAGTTAAACTATGGAAAAAATCATTCATTTTTTGGTCAACGCAAAATTTACTACTATAGTCCCAGGCGTAGGGACTAATAAGGAAAATAAGGAGATTTTAAGTATCTCACCAAGACTTTTTATACATTATTTGAGTCATAGAAAACAATTTACATCCTTAGTATTTCGAAGAAATACCAATGGATTTTTTTCTCTTAATGGATAAGAAGTTGCATGCTTAGGATTGAGAAGAAACACTATTGTTTTCCTTTCTCTTACACCATGAATAAGAAACAAGTTATTCATCTCTAATATGTCCACATAGCTCATTTTCCCCAAGAAACACAATGGTTATTTTGTGGATCAACCAATTAATTTAATAATATGCATGTATAGGCCCCCGCCATTACGACAACCAAACGACGTACAACAGGTCAATTTTTTTTTTTTTTTTTGCGTTAGGAAAATAAAACATCATAATAAGAGAGACATCATCGACACATCAACCACATAAATTAATGAAACAATTAAAAGACATTAATAATAAAATATGACACAATGTCAACCAACATCACCATGTACCATGACACACCTGTCGATGTATTAACACGATAATTAATAGCAGCTAAACACAGAGTCTACAATCATTGATCTCATAAATCCATCAATCCTAAACACAATTAAACATGGCGCAATTAAAGGTCGTTAATCCATCATTCATTAATACGTCAAGGCACTAGTAAGGGTTGTTAACCCCTCAGTTATTACATAAAATTTGATTGCGCATAAGTCTAAGACCTATAACTCAATTTGTGTCATGAAACCATAAGCACAAGAATTCTAATAAAAATCACAGCTATTCAACTACGCAAGGTAAGTATCAATTTCCTTCTATGCATCGCAAGCAAACCAAAGTTTATTTCAATCCAACAATATGGGTAATTGAGGGCGCAAGGAAAACTTGTTATTAATCCATCAACAATTACATTTAAGGGGCAAGAAAAATATGTTAACCATCATCTATACAATTTCATAACGCGGGAAGTCTTATGACTAAACAACACTCCACACTTCAATTATTGTTGCGCGCAAGAGGTCTAATAAATACACGATGTACGTCTTAATCAAACCAGTGTGTGTAACGGTTCCTTTATTTGATTGGGCATTCATCAAAATAAAGTTCGTTACGCGCTATAAGACTAATGCCTAAGACCACCATTATTACAAATTCAAATGCACAAGAAGTCTAGCAATCTAAACTATAATTTATTAGTTAAAATCCAATTACTTAGAAATCATACATCAACAATAACTGATGCAAGAGTAACCAATTTAAACCAATCATACATTCAGATAATTATTCACATGTCAACAAATTCTAAGGCACCAGAGTAACAATTCTAAACCATTCATAGATCATTTTCATTTAAAGGCATAAGAGATATGATTACTCCAACAATCATACCTCTACAAAATTAATCGCACAAGAGTAATCTAGTCTCTACAACAATCACACATCAAACATTCGACCTTCAGTTTATCACAATCAATAAGTTAAACAAACATGTAAGATTTAACAAAATAAACAATCAAGCACAAGGTTGACTAAGGAGTTGCATTAGACGATAAGGTCCATGAGAGAATAAGTGCATCCTTGCGACTGATACAAGTTTATCTAATCCTCAACAGAAAAAATGCCAATCCTTTCGCTAAGGTGCAACCATACTTACCAAGTGCTTCTAGTTCTGTAACAAACACATCAACACACAAATCAACTACGCTCTCCTTTAAATTAGGATTCAATAAGAATGAAAAGGGTGAATAACACAGGAGATGGTCCCATTAAAGAGACCCACAAGTGTTCAATCCCTTATGAAAAGACAAGGAATTTTGGAATCAAGGGACCATCCACCGGAAGGGCCTTATGGGCAGACCATCTCAACCTAGAACCACCATTAGCTTACTAGGTGCCCATAAGATAAAATTTCAAGGGTTATAAGATAAAATTTCAGGGGTTATTTCAGGGTAACATAACGTTGGGATAATTAAAGGAACAAGATAATTGATCAATTTTATTTCAAGGACTCCCGAGAAATGTCGATACCTACACCGAGTACTTCAATTAAGGACCAACTTGAAATTCTAAAACGGTAAATGAAAACTCCTCAAGGAATAAGAATAAGGACCTTCAGTTATCGCAAGGATTTAATGAGCAGGGTTTATGTTACAGCCGGAAGATAAGCGATGTAGGAAACTATCAATGCTTCCACTGAATAAGAAATGGCAAGCACCCCAATTTAGCTGTAGCCAACAAAGAGCGCAGGTCCCTAAAAAAATTGTTGGCGTGCAAAACAGACTATGAGGAGTCAGTAAACGTTGTTGGAACAAGGCTAGCAGAAACTATCGAATGGCAAGGCAACTAGCTTACAGTAAACAGGAAATTGTGAAGAGGAAGAGAAATCCCATATGATTGCACACATGAAACAGACCAAGGGTCACCATAGAATCTGTAAGAATTTAAAATCCAACAGTCAACGCTTAATTCTGATCCTGTGTTTTTTCCAAGGAGGAGACAAAGGGTTGCCACCCTGCCATACAGAAGGTAAGTCGTTGAAGGAATCTCGCAGAGGTACAAGACCATTCGCTGGGAAAAAAGGGGGTTGAAGTTCACTAAGGTAAGGGTGTTAAAGGATTTTGGCTACGGTCATGAGGCATGTTTCTCACACTTTAACAAGAACTCAAAGGCCAGAGAGCTTGTCTTGCTTAGATTAGTGGCCATAATCACTCCCTTGCTTGGGATTGCTCGCTGGTCCAACACAGATACATATTAAGAAATTAATTCACCTATATTCCTTCCTATGCATAGAGATATGTAGCTCAAGGTTCCTTCACTATAGCATGAGAATTCCTTACTCGTAGTATTTGACCTTCCTGAACTATTTCAAAGGTGTCGTCTCCTCTAAAACTAATAGAACTATTGTTTTTTTATGGGGATCATGGGGAGCTTGTTTTGTGCTCAATCGAGTTGGGATGTTCGATTTCTCTCTGAGCGGAGGCATTTGATTGGAAGGAAGAAGATAGGGTATTGAGTCCCTCTAACCACACTTCACTTTTATCGAATCATATGCTCTCTCTAAATTTTTCTTTCAGTGAACAAAAAATTTGCTGGCAAGAGATGCGAATTCCACAGGGAAAAGATCACGAATTTCTCTAGCCTTTATCACGAATTTAGCTGGTTAAAATGATCAACGCAAGGTGAATACCTAGTGAACTCCCAGAGAATTTAGAGGTGAAAATCGATGATTTTTAGAGGGAATCGCAGGGATAAGGTACCCAACAAAACGTAGAGAAGATTTCAAAGAAAGCGGAGCCCAGAGAAGGAAAAAATCGATGTGCTTAAGACAACAAACTGTTGAAAAAAATGCAGGGATAAAGTTAACGCAAGTATACAACATGCTGGGAATATTTTGTGAAGAATTGTGCAAAAGGTTATCGAAGCCATAGGAGAAAGGGGGAGGAAATAAACGCCTGGAGTAAACACAAGGAAAAAACACATGGGTTCCTAAGTTGAAGGAGAACCATTTAAAACAAAGAAAGGTCAGGTATATCTCCCTCCTCAACGCACTGGGCTATCACTAGAACCATGCTGAGTTGAAAATCCAAGGAATTAAAAACACGAGCAACTTAAGGTGAAACGTTGAAGGCCAGGGTGAACACAGATTTTTATTTTTATTTTTCGATTGAGTAGGACCAAAATAAAACAAACGCCAGGAGGAATGCCACCACTGATGGGTAACCCAAAAATCTAAAACAAAGGCTACAAGAAAAAGAAAAACAAACATAGAGAACATAAGTGAAGGTGCAAGTTGGCCTCCTCCACGGGATAGGCACGAGATGGTCACAAAAATCGTGGAGAAGAAGGGGAAAAACACAAAGTGAATTGTACAAGCGCTCGGGTCATAAAAAATGCAAAGTGGTTGGTTGAATCACTGAGGTGAATCCATTTACAGATATTGTTAGCTATTGAAACATGTTTACTGAGGGGGTTATGGATGGCTGAGTAAAAATAATAGACACACAAAAACGCTAAGACGCTCTCTCACGCAAGTAAAATTATTTGGAGATCAATGAAATCCAAACACTGAGACATAAACAAATTTCGGAGCATAGAAAATTAAATCGCTTTGTAGAGGAAAAATAAATAGTTGGGCAAGGATAAAAGAAAACCATTACAACTACTACAATAATTAAATCCATGAACAAAATTAAAAAAAATACAAATGCAAAATTCAGTCATGAGTATTGTAAATGACATTGGCTCGCTGATGTCCTTCGTGTACTGGCGATCCTCCTCGCTCCCGCTTGCTAATCGATGAGACCTCACTGGTACCTCCCAGCCAACGCTAGGGGTACTCTTCTTCCCCCTGAGCCCCTCGAGCCGCAAAGGGGCCATGCACACAAAAAACAGAGAAAAAAATATCTCCAAGCTCTCCTCGCAAGGTCGAGCTACCACTCCCTATCGAGCTGGGCATCCCAACTCCCACAAGAAAAATCAATCAAGAAAAATATCGACAGTGAAACCTTACGCCTACCAGTCGTGATCCATTTATCTCCTCTGCCATTTCTTTTATAGATTTCCTCTTAGTGACCTTTCCATTTGCACATTAAATTAGTTTTATTAAAAATTTATTAGGAAATATTCTCCCCCGTACACTTGTCAACCAATCCCTTAGTTGCACCAGAAATTCATTTATTTAATTAAATTAAATTTCCAATTTCCTTCACCCACCTAAGAGAGTTCCTAAAAATGCTCATCGATGTCCCTTTATTCCCTCACATTCCCTCACATTCCCTCACATTCCCTTAATGATTGATGCATTTCTTAAAGCTTAGTTGAGTTCGAAATTGGAAAGTTCTCTAGACTAGATTCGCTTCTATGTTCCACATTCCTTTTGTATTTAAGTTTCCCCTTTTTGGTCTAAATTCTAATTAGGACATTTTGTACTTAGCCAACAATTAATCTTTTAATAATTTAATCCTCCATTAATATTTTTAAATTTAATTTTCAACCCCATTTTCTTCATCCCCCCTTTATTACTTGCTTAATTATATTTTAGTTCTCATGACCTACTTAGACCTAGGATTTAAATTCAACTAGGCTCAACAAAAATGTTTTTAAGGGAAATTCTATAATTTTTAAACTTTACTCATACACAAATTATCTTAAGGCTGACCAGGTTAAAATGAGATGTTGTTTTTTAGGTACCTAGGTTCATTGACTCACCAGTGTTAAAACCGCGACGTGCCCTTCAAGATGCACTACGTGCTCCAAGGGTGCCACTCGTATTTTGACATATTTTGGTAGATGTCAAGCCCTTGGAGTCAATACTCTGTTAGGTGAACTTGTGGAAGACTAAGGGCCTCTAAGGAATACAGAACATGCCTTATTGCACGCCCCTTAGAATCTTCGTGAGCGACTGTCTCAGTCTGCTCTCACGGAATCGTGGATATCTCAAACTAAGTAATCGTTAATCTACAGTTCGAGCCACGACGGGAGTGCTAGTAGGTTGTGGCAGGGTTGTTGCCACACCTCTCCCTCAATATATCTGGTTGTCATGCATGGCCCCATTACTTCAAATGTGATTCTGATTAGCAAGCAATCGTCAGCCTGCATCCATCAACGAACATGTCAGCAATCCATAAACATCATAATATACCTAGTCATATGTCACATATGAAATAATGGAAACACTCAAACCATATACAGTTCACTCCCTGACTCGATCCAAAGTCCAAGGAGGTCCATCAATGCCATCAACATCCTAAGTCTATCAAGAGTCCTACACACTCAGGAGAAACTAGTCAATAGCACCTGTCTATACATGATAACATAACATGACATCATAATCCACAGTCTCAACATCATAAATGAACCAAATCACTTGCACACAAGTCTCCTCAAAGAATAAGTCACATCAGGTGCGCACAAGAGCGAGATGTTACAATGCACCTTCACAAATTAGAGCTTAGTTTGGAATAATATGCTTCAATGCTTGAATTTCATTGCATACATATGAGTCCTTAATTTCATTGAACCATTGTAGCTCACAACGTATAAATTTCCCAATCAACGATTTTAACATTATTATAAAAACAAATCGTAGTATATATACCCTTTGCAACAACAACAACAACAACAACAACAACAATAATACTAATAATCTATTGTTAAGGTTACGGTCAAACCAAAGACCAAATTGGTGTATGAGACCCCCTTGTTTGTGGGACAAGGGATCCCCTCCATGCATTGATTTCACTGCTAAATTCTATGGAGGTGTACATACCCTACCCCCAAAATGATCATCATACACCTAAGATGTATTAAGATAATTTCAAAAGGATTTGTTTACAATTTTATGTTAAGAAGTATTATTAAGTGGAATGCTTAATCAAGTTTGATTAGTTTTTTTGTTATTTTAAAATTTATAGTAAATTTAGTTAGTGTATTGAGAATAATAAAATGCATTTATAATTCAGGTATATATGTTATGTTTATAACATTAATAAATTAAATTGAAAAAAAATGAAATTTATAAAATTAAAAATTAAAAAAATACCTTAGCATAATAAATAATCACAATAATTCTAAAACTCTATAATAAAGAACACAAAATCATAATAATTATAAAAATCTATTATCAAATAAATCAACATAGATCCATCTTAATCCTAGATCTTAAGCACCGAGTGAGTTATGTCTCTATTTCTTTTGATCCCTCTTGGTGTTTATTACACCATGGTTAAGATGGATCTATGTTGGTTATACCTAAATTACAAGTTGAAGAGTCCTTAATTTCATGGAACTATTCAGACTAGGACAAAGTTCAAAGTCTGTTTCTTGCGTTTGAAATTCACCAATATTTATTGAAATATTTACTAAAAGTTATTACTTCAACTTTGAATTGAAACAAACTTCTGTCATGTTGACATT
Organism: Picea engelmannii; assembly: GCA_009831015.1. Classification (NCBI taxonomy): domain Eukaryota; kingdom Viridiplantae; phylum Streptophyta; class Pinopsida; order Pinales; family Pinaceae; genus Picea; species Picea engelmannii. Next base: position 10,081 of record ML845693.1, on the reverse strand, counting down.
AATTTCACAAAATGCTTGTTGAACACTGAAACACATCACACGTACCTAAACACCAAATTGTGATGTTGAAAGGTTTTGTTCGATTGATTAGAAGAATGGATAGACTCAGATTATTTTGTCCCAAGTTTCAACCCATTGATTGTTTTGGACCAAATTATGTGCCAAGTGTTATAATGACAAGAGTCAAGTTATATAAACAATCATGTATATAAAAGATGGAAATATATTATATGAATTTCTAGTTTGGAGCTCAAGGCCAAGGTTCGACTAGTGAATGTCTAGGCACGTATTTCCAATTAATATACTTTTGATATACCATGAGGTAAACTTGCCATGGTATTATCTAGAAATGTAAATATTATTTTGATGATTAATATAAAGGTCCAAGGATAGTTGTAGAAGAGAACAAGAGAGGCCATGAGTCCATTAGAGGGGAAGAGGAAAGGGGGTCCAAGGGGTTGATAAATAATCATAATTTTCTTACATATCCTAACCTTCATATTTTTACCATATTCCTTATTAAAAAACCCAATCACCAATCATTGAATACAAGTGGTAGTTGGTGGGAAGTCTGACACCCTTAGTTTTGAGAACATGAGGATTGAGTACAAGTTTATTTATCTAAAGTAGTAACTTTGAAGTGGTTGGATGGTCTTTTTTTTATTCAAAGTGTTCTTCAAATGGGCTGAAATCTCCTTTTGTCAACATTTGAAGTATGACCTTTGAATTAGGCCTATGGACTTTACCTAGTTCCTTTTAAAGTCAAGGAGAACTTCAAAAGTGGCATGTTGACCTATTGAGTAGCTTTTTTGAAGTGCCCGATGGGATATTTTGAAAGGGCTTGATATCCTATCTAACAGTTCCTTTGAAAGGGGTTGATGGCATGTCAGGTGCATCTTTGAAAGAATCCCGAAAACATCTTTTAAGATGACTCAATGGACTATCAAGGAATTCAAATGTTTGTTTTTTCAAAGGTTGGAAGTTGATCTTTCAAAGAGACTTGATAGTTCACTGGGTCCTTTCAAAAGATGTTCTTTCAAATAGGCCCAATAGTTCATTGGGGACTTTTGAAAGATCTTAATTTGAAGAGGCTCAATGGTCTATTAGGTCTTTTGAAAGATGTTATTCTGAGGAAGCCCAATGATCTTTTGGTGTGTTTTGAAATATGTTATTTTGAGGAATCCCAATGATCTATTGGGGGTTGTTGAGTGTTATTTTTTTTTTAAGTGGCTTGATGGGCTATCAAGGGGGGAAAAAGGTGATCTTTTGAACTAGCCCGATGGCATATTGTGGATGTTCGAATGAGGTTCTTTCAAGCTAGGTCAATGGTATATTGGGGACATTCAAATATTGATCTTTTGGGTTTTCCTGATGGTCTATTGGGGGTAGTCAAAATATGATCTTTCTGTTTGGCCCAATGGTATATTGGGGATAATAAAAATATATTCTTTCAAGTTGACTTGATGGCATATCAAGCAGGTTTTTCAAAAACATCCTAGGCCATCTTTCAAAAAATTGAAATGGCTTTTCCATTGGGATACAATTTGAAAAGGGAATCTTTTGAATAAAGTCGATGCCCTTTGCTTTTGTATCAAACACATCTTTAAGAAGGTCCCTATGAGATCTTTTGAAAGAACCCAACAAGTTATTTGAAAGAGAATTGATGGCCTAGATGTGTCCATGTTTTATAAGAGGTCGATGGAGTGTTCAAATGTGATTGATGAATATGAATGTTTCTTTCAAATGAGGAAATGTAAGATATTTTCAATATGTTTGATGAAGCTTCAAATAAATATTGAAACTTGGTAAGATGGATAGTTATGTTGATTGTTACTTGACAGTGTAAAATGCATCCATCGATGGTGTTTTCACGTTCTTTGCTCACTTTTGATTTTGATTGAGTGAATGAAATCCTGCATAATTCAAACAAATATTTGGTAGTATGAGGGAGTGTTCAATAGAGAAGGGGTTGCTAGAGCTTGGAGGGTTTAAATTCAAAGGAAAAGACAAAAAACTCCCCCTCCTTAAATGTGCTATAATGAAACTATGCTCTCTAGTACACTATATCAAGCTAGTGGAAATGTGGCTGGGAATATTGGATTCTTCAACATACCAATTATGAAGGGATGTAAAGTTGACTTTGGAGTTGTCAGTCCCGAATCCAAGATGGATTCCATGTTTTTGAAGTCCATCAAGTAGGGCCCTTATAATATGTCCTTTTGGAAATCAATAATGTCATCATTCAATTAGATTTGAAAATCACCGCACCATCTCTTAACAATATTGCATCGTGCTTGACAAAGCAAGTTGTGTTGAGTGGGTTGCAAGATCTTTGTGTAGACGATCACCACCACCAAACTTCTTAAAATTTATCAAGATGTCATGGCCAATGGCTTAACATTGTTTTTGCCAATGGATGAAGCTTAACATAGTCTTCAAAACTCCATTGTTAGAGCACAAATAGAGAAAGATGAGCTTGGAACTCTTGTTGCCAATGGATGAAGCTTAACGTAGTCTTCAAAACTCCATTGTTAGAGCACAAAGAGAGAAAGATGAGCTTGGAACTCTTGTTTACAATGGATGAAGGTTAACATAGTCTTCAAAACTTCATTGTTAGAGCACAAAGATAAAAATATGAGCTTGGAACTCTTGTGGTAAAATATACATGTTGAGAAAGTGATAGAGCTTGTATACATGAGCTTGGAACTTAATAATGATTGTAAGTTAGACAAGAAACAAAAATGATATGTGCAATTAAAGTAATTGTAACCCATTAACACGTATAATGGATCTAACATGTAATATGAATGATTAAGATTGTTTAGACCATTATCTACTCACTCTATTTAATAATAATAAGGTTGATCGACCTCAAAATGTTGTTATTGTTACAAAATCCCAAAACTGAATTACTTTGGAAAGATTGAATTTTATGGATCTCTACCCAATCATAATAGTTATGATTCCATTACCTTTTTCATGTATAATAACACCTAATTCCTTAAGATGAGTATTGTAGTAATTCATAGTACTTTGTACTATGTTAATCTTAATGCATGACCTCATATTGATAATACAACCATAAATTATGAATTCTAGTTACTAGCAAGAGCTATATAACAGCGATGCTTTTGCATCTTTTATCATGGAATGGTGAAAGAGAGGGGAAGGTTGAGAGAGACATTGAGACATACTTGGAAAATTGCAGTGAAGATGTAATTTCCTTTTCACATTACTAACTTTGTTCAATGTGGTAAACTTGATTTCAAGAGTAAGTAGGTTGTCAATGTTGGTATGCTAATAAACTTGAATCAATAGAGGCACACCTGCAAAACTATTAAAGATCTACATCTGCAGTTGAGATCCAAACCAACTCTAATGATCAAGATCTCAGTGCACATAGGCATACACGAAAAGAAAAAACTAATTCTATTAAAGTTTAATGATCCCAAAATGTCTGCAAATGTTTATCTTCTTTCCATGCCAAAGAAGAATTCAAGCACAAACTCTACGATAAACAAAAGTGTTTATGTTCCATAATAAACTCAAAAGTACTCGTTTCAAAGATAAATTTTGACCCAGCCAAGAAATTATGCAAGTACAAACACTTATGTAAATAGAGGTGTAACATGGACTCTATATTCTTTATGTGTTTCAGAGACACACCAAAAATGGCACATCAAAAGAAGAAGTTTTAATCACTCCATAAGTGTTTTTCATAATCACTTTAGAAGTGGCTCGTAAATTAGAATCCTATGTATACAAATACATGCAAGATAATGAGTTGGCATGAATCCACTACATCATTATAGCACCAACAATACAACTATATCTTGTGCATCCTAACATATTGGGAGAAGTAAAATGGTTGTTTGTTCAAGGAAAAATATAAAACTAAAGAATTTACAAAATCTAGTTATGTGAGCAGTGAGAATCATATAGTCCCTTAACCCATGAATAGGATGGTTGGATATGTTTAATCTAGGCCACCTTACAAACACATGACAAAAATATTGAGCGTTCTTTCGTCTTATTCTTTCATCCTACCCATGGAGGCAAAATTTCTTCATATTTTCAAGTTATAAGCATTGAAGTGATATACCTTAATCGTAATTTCCCCTTTGTAATACTTTGAATAAAAATGTATCTATCAATGATGTTTATAGTGAGATACAATAGCTTAGGTATTAGGACAAATTTTAGATGAACCTGCAAAGTTAAGATTTTGAAATCAAGCCTAAGAAATAGCCAATATAAAACCTCTTCTAGATAGAAGCATGACATCACATAGAACTAGCATAGGAAAATATTTGCACCTCTATCAACCAATCAATGAGGATTTCCCTCATCTCCTCATTGATTTCAATCTTCCCTATCATATGAGGTATGCAACTCATGTTTTGGACATACAAGGCTACCAACTTTACAAAACATTAAAATATTACCTTAAGATTCACAAAAAACTGCAATCATTGACATACAAACATACCTTAATCTTCCACTAGAACTTGTATATATGTTCAACATATTCAACAACTACCAATTTATTTTTGACGCTTCCATCATATTGTATTAAGAACAAATATATGTATTATAATTATACATCAAGATATATTCATCATTGCACGGTGAGTAATTTAGAGCTGTGTCTGGGAATATGACTTTCCTTCTATTGCTTAATATTCCAAGTGGTTTTCCTTCTATTGCTTAATTTCATTTGGAAAATTACATTTATTCTCCAACAATGTATTTATCATATGAAATCGTTGTTCTCCGATCCAGAGCGAGTTACCCACTTCTATCCATCAACCCACAATTGTGGTTTATTTGATTCACATCTTAAGATCTCTTCTCTCTCGTGGGAGGGAGTAGGTTCCAAGGAGGTTTAGTCAAGTCAAGTGGAATGATTAGTAGGTTAAGTGGAGTGATTAGTAGGCTAATATAAAATATTAGGTTGATGAGGAACAATACGAAAAGTTGTATATATTTCATTATATCATATGCAATTCCATAGGCGAAGATTGCCAATTTAGTTAAGGAAAGAACAAGGGAGATTGAATTCTTGAATAAAAAAATAGAATCAATTGCAATCTCAAATTTCGATGCTTATAAAATTATGATATATGTTATTGATGAAAAAAAAAGACACTCGATATATAGAAAGAAAAAAAATCATTTAACATGCAAGAAGGAATTACCTTGGATGGCATGATAGCATATGCGTGAAACATTGCAGAACTGAACATCGTAGAACTACAACATTGCATCGCCTCTCTCCATACAACCAAGGTGATGAATATATAGAGAGTGTAATAGTCAGGGAGGTGAATATATATGCTTGGTTATGAATATCCGGGTGGTGAATAGATATGCCTGATTATGAATAGCTAAATAAGGCGGTGAATATATATGATTGGTTATGAATAGCCATGGCGGTGAATATATATGCTTGATTATGAATAACCAAGGCAATGAATAGATGCATTGTGAATAGATAGCCAAGGTGATGAATACATGTATGAAGCTTTATGTGATGAACAATAAATATTGTAAAAAAAATATATTCATATATTTGACATATTTATTATCTGAGCATGACAAAGCCGAGGTGTTAATGCACTCCACTGTCATCTCGACAATAATAGGTGAAATTTGAAGTCCAATGATATGGTAGAAAATAAAGTTTATTATTTATTTTAATTAAAATAAAAATATCACTGAGACTTTCCTATTTTCGACATTGGAAATGAAGGAAAAAATTAAAGGTCAATGGTAGAACTAGTAGTCAGTCAACGCCAAATCAAATGCTATAGTCCCTGGATTTCCTTTGGTAGGGACTAATAATATTATTACTTTGTAGAGTGACCTCTTCCATTATTTCCCAATGATTTAGCCAAGACTTGGAATCTTTATGCCACCCCTACTTAAGCCACAAGTGGTTTTGATTGGAGTTTGAAGAAATATTTGGAAGCCTCTTATCTTCCATGTTGTTTATCTTGTTCTTACAATAGGTACCTAGTCATGGCCATGCTATCAATGGGGGAAATACTTACTTTTATGAGGATGATATGATAGGGCGTATTTCCTTTAATTTTGAGATTATAAGTTATAACACACTTTTGGATTTTCTCTAACTTTCTCCAAAAATATCTAGAAATATTGCGGCCCCAAACTTTACAACCATATAAGATAATAAGAGTGACGAGAGTCTCAAAGAGGATTTTCTTCTTATCCCATAGCCAAAGGTTTTCTAATTTACAATTCTTTTCAAGTCCATAATAATATTTCCACCCTCCATTTATCCTTTTCTCAATGTTATAGTTCCAATTAAGCTTGTGATGAAGATCGATTCCAAGCTATTTGTATGAAGTCACTTCCTCCAAGATATTGTTTCCATAAATGAAATTAGCATAAGTGATTTTTTTGGATTTAATTATAAAAACCTTTGTTTAGTCAATGTTAATAATCATACCCATATTAGAGAAAGAATCCTTAAGGATTTTTATTTTCTTGTCAAGATCATAGGGACTCCTAGCCATAAGAACAATAACATCAACATAAAGAAGAAGGATGATTACTATACCAACAAGAGCCAGTCTAACACAATTTGTTTCTTCCAAACAACCCTCTAACATGTCAATGTATATGCCCAAAATGATAGGGGGTAGGGAACAACCTTTCTTAAATCCTTTATTACAATTAATTTCTTCCGACTAGTCCTCGGTGTTCCTAAACTTGGAAATAACATTCTCATACAACCTTATTGTGATAACTCTTAAATCGAAATGAAGTTTTAGCTCTTCTAACCTATTTTAAAGGTTACTCCTAACCACCGTGTCAAAATATTTTCTAAATTAAATGAAAAAACACAGGAGATTGGTTTTATTATTGCAACACTCCTTCTCAATGGTCCTAAGCATAACAAGGTGGTCCATAGTTGAATGATAGCTCCTAAATTTGGCCTGTCCTTTAGCTCTTTTTCTATGGATTTCTGGCCATACATTGATCTTCTTTTCCAAAATAATTCCATGTAACTTGGATAAAAAGGGGGTTAATAATAATGGTCCTATAATTAGAGGGGTTATTTTTATCCTCACTTTTAAAAATATGTATGTTGAGGCTTTGAATCTATGGATTAGGGAAGCCCTACTTGATTGCTAAATTAAAGAGCTTGTGGATGTGAGGGATGAGGATATGCCCTCCGAGTTTTAAGATTTCATATTTGTAGCCTTCGATGTCCTTAGCTTTCCCTTTTACGAACAACTTAACCCCAAAATCTAGGTCTTCTATTGAAAACACATCTTCCTTTGTAGAAACAGTTTGAATGTTGTCTATGACAATAGGGGAGTCATAAATATTTTTAAGGTATGAATTTCAATCCCTCAAGGGAACCACATTGTTTTCTTTAGTTTTATGAGTGAGAATTTTCCTCTAGAATTTCTTAGGATCAAGCTTAGATGGGTGCAAAATATTCTCTTGGTTTTTATTTATATAGTACTTATTTTTTCCTTTTAATTAGGGCTTTGTTTCTATTTATCTTGTTGGATTTTAAGGACTCATTAGAAGCATCCCTAATGTTTTTTATAGCAATATTTGATCATTGTACTTTCCTTTTTACAATGACACCTCAATATATAACTTGTTAATGGATGTAGAGAGGGTTGTCGTAAAATTATGATAGAGGTCTTCAATATTGTTCATATTTGATAGGAGTTTTAATTCATTATTTAAATCCTTTAAAAATATATTAGCCTTACTTTTGTCAAAAACCAAGTTCTTTTGGTTATTATAATTCTCTTTAATGGGGATTTTGTGCATGATAAAATTTAGAATTAGGGTTAAAGGTCTATGATTAGAGTCAGACTCATGGTCATTTAAGAGGTCATATTTACTATTTGGTTAAATACAAAGATACCATATATGACATAATATACGACAGTGTTGCCTAGCCCATGAATACAAGTCATTTGGTTGATTTTCGGCCACTTCATTAGACCATTGCAAATTATTAGATATTGAGAATTGCAGAGCTTGATTAGCACGGTACCAAACAAATTCTTGACCAAATCTTTAGAGTTTCTTTTGTATTTTCTAGCTATAATAAGGCCCTCAATAGCCATAGAGAATTAGGGTTGGAATCATTGCTTAAAATAATAGTTTGATTAGTTGTTGTTCTAGCATTAGAGTCTCCTAGCAAGAGGATACTACCTTCATTTCTTAGACTATACATATCTTGTTCTAAGTCATTGTAAGGACAATTTTTATCTATAATGTTTTTCTTATAAAAGGTAGAATTATTAGGCGTGAAATAACAAATTTCTATAGTAATACACTTAGCATTAATATCTGAAATATTCATCCACATTTACTAATTGAAAGGGTCTCTCTTGTGAAACCTGTTGTGAGGAAACTTGTTTATTTTCATGTAACAAGCTATGCCTCCAATCCTTCTACAGTAAAATCTCTTGTTCCATACTGATCACAAGACAACTCCTTCTATGTTGAGGACCCTAGATTCTTCATGCTTCCAAGTTTCAACAAGAAATATATTATCAATTTCACACGGGTTCCAACTTAACATAGGCCATTTTCTCCATGGAAAGCCATGACAGTTCCAAGAGGGGATCCACAATGTCCTAAATTCTTATTTATTATTGTCTTTTTCGTCTCTATCCCCAATAATAGATTTTATGTTCCAAATAATGCATAAAGATAGGTTAATTCGTGTTAAGGTAAGCTCTAATGACCATAAATATGGCATACTTAGTAAAACTCCGAGTTTAAAAGGGTCAAGAATATTTATAAATGAAGAACTCATTCCTTTTTTCACCATCTTTAACCCAGGAGTTGCACGAAACCCTAAAAATATGTAAGAAGCCCTAAAAAAATCTTTCTTTTAGTACCGAGAATCAAATCCTAATCTTGGATCTTGATAAATATATAACCTATTTATGTAGGTTTTAAATGATTGAAGCGCTTGGTGGGCCATATAAAAGAATCCTATCTACATACAAATATAGAGACCTAGGCTTAGCTGCACTAATTAAAATAGCCTTGATAAATTAATAATAAAAAAACTAACCAATTATGGGGAGCTACACATTATTGAGGCATTCAAGAGCCAAAACTAGAGCTTTGGTGCTAAGATTACCTTCACCATGGGCGTTCAAGGACACATAAAGTTACTAGACCAATTCAAGACCCGGAAGTGAAAAACACTCAATTATTGGCACTCTCAGGCCGATGCCTAAGTTCTTAACAAAATGACTCAAAAAAAAAAACCTTGGATCAAAATCGAGAGACCTAGACTTAGCTCTACTAGTAAACGACTCAGAGTCTTTTCTTTGTAAAGGTGGTAGTAACAAAACCATATTGTTCAATACAAAGACTAAGACTAAGGTTTCTTGTATCAATAATTTTCATTTTTTTTTTGGAAAATTACCCACATCATAAGAATTTAATTGCTAGGGTTTCCCGGAATGGAAGACAAGACTCTAAAGATTACCAATGCCAATGGAACTTAGCATGCTAAATCATTAAACTACCTACAAAAACCAATCACTCGCTAACGTCTTTTACCTTGAATAAGTTATCAATTAATGTATAAAAGATTACTTTAAATGTCTTGATATCCAACTTCCATTGCATTGAACCAAGTCTCAATGTTACGAAGGGAAATTATTTTCTAGGCCACTTCAGCCTCAATGCAAAATAATAAAATTTGTAGCTTTCGAAATAAAAGAATTCGCTCGTGAGTTATGATTTGTCACTGCTTCACTTTCATATTTATTTTATGATTTGATATTGCTTCACTTTCATATTTAAGTGAAAGGAGCGAGGATAAAAAGTTGTCGCTTTTATTTATTAAAAATAATGCTTTTGTTTATTAAAAGTTGTGGAATCATGTTAATGCTTTTATTTTAATAAATTAATGTGGAGAAAAAAAGTTTGTAATGAGTTCTTTGTAATCCTCCCACATAATTATTAGTTTTTAATCGAAGTTTGAAGTGACGTAGAAAGTGCGTTAAGAAATGTGGAAACGCACTCAAGTTTGAAGTTTAATGAAAGTTTTAGCAAGTTC
>ML845692.1:36470-57265 GCA_009831015.1 Picea engelmannii | reverse complement strand
GCTTCCACCTCATCATCCACTACATAACCTTGAAAGGCCATCCATGGGAGCATCCCCTACTTGAGGGCTTTGGTCTACCCAACATGACTCCTATGACACCCCTCCCATACTTAAACTTGGTCAATTGTATAGGGTTTTGAGCATTTGTTTAATTTGATGAGGTAGTTTCGATGCACATTTTTAGGTGCCTTGCTTGTTAGCTGTGTTTTGCACTTGTCATGATATCTTTGATTTGCAATATTTGGATTGCATACCCTTTTGTTTTGCAGGACCTTGCTTGGTGGCCAGTTTTGGGAGAACAAGCCTATCTTGGGCTTCCATGGGGAAAGAAGCCCATAGGATGGATGCCTAGGGTCCGGATGTTGGATTGCAAAAGCGTGCATTTGGAGGCCTAGAAGACATCATGACGGACCTAAACTAGCCCCTAATACCCAAACGACTTTCCTAGGAGAGTCAAAACGTCACTTCCTTGATGGTTGACATCATGAGGGGGGATAGGGTTTTGTAGTGATGGAGTTGTACATTGAAACTTGGCATATTTTCACTGAGTGAGGCATGGAGAAGGCTTAGCACATGATGAGGAGGCTCAAAGAGCCCCAACGACTTACACATCTTCTCCAACGATTTGCTCAAGTGCCAAAATGTCTCCTAAAGGGGTGACACCATCTTGTTCTAGTGTTTCTTTTGTGTAAAAGTGAATTTTAAGATGAATTGTTTAATATTATTTTGATGCAAGGGGTAAGATAAGGGTCGTGGACCCCTTATCTTATGTTTTACCCTTGCTAAGTGGAAAAACTATGTGATAGACATTTTGTAAAAATAGAGATCAAGAAATCTCATTTTGGAACATAACTCTCCCATTGTGAAGAGCTAAGGACTGAAATTTTTGCTACCTTCAAGATTTTTTTGTTGTCTTCTGCAATAGTATGGTGTTCTCTTTGGTTATGGACTACATGATGATGATGCGCTAGCTCTTGGAGGTATTTTCTATCTATTTGTGGTGGTTTATCTTGGCATGTTATGGTTTATCTTGTTGTTATTTGGATTGGTAAGACATTTTACTTGTTGCTATCATTTGTAATTCAAGATCAAGGTTGATTTTTGCTAAGGCTATGTAGTATTACATATATAAAATAGTATGCAGAACATAAATATTTTAGCTAGAAATGGCAGAGAAGCAATGATATAATAAAAAAAATGCATGAATAATACCAGAATAACACCAGAAAGAACACTTTGATTACTGATAGCAATGTTCACTTGCCTCTTCGAGGGGAAACCTCTGGTAGAGAAGATCTCTATTACAATAATATCCCAACCAAAACTTCTCGTACCCTCTACTCCTATTTATACTAAATATGCCTATCCAAAAGAAAAATCTAGAGGAAGATGCTTCTAGAAGGGAAAGCTTCTATTAGGTATTCTTACATTTGACTTATTCTTCCTTATTGCTAGGCCTTATTAATGTTGGCCTTTATTACATGGAAATATATTATTCTACCTACGTGAGGGGTTAGGGAGATTAGGTCCCTAGCATGTCCTCCCCCTTAAAAACAACCTTGTCCTCGAGGCTTGAGATGAGGAAATTCTTTCAGAATGATAGCTGGTTCCCAAGTGGCATCTGCTCGAGTTATATCATTCCACTGGACTAACACTTCCTTTATGGTCCACTGACGCAAACGATGCTCACACTGGTCCAAAACTGCTTGTGGTTGTAACCAGATGGAGCCTTCTTCATCCAACTTAGGAAGGTTGGTTTGAGTTTGACACTTAGTTCCAATCACCTTCTTTAAGCAGGAAACATGAAAAACATGATAGAGCTTAGAATGATTGGGCAAAGCTAACTGATAGGCCACCTGTCCCACACGCTTGAGAACGATATAAGGACCATAAAATTTGGGTGCCAGTTTATGATAATGGCCAACCTTGAGGGAATTTTGTTTATAAGGTTGTAGTCAAACAAACACCTGGTCTCCTTCTTCAAATTGACATTCAGAGTGACCTTGATCTGCCTATTACTTCATGCGATTTTGGGCCATGACCAAATTCTCTTTGAGTGTACGAAGAATAGCCTCTCTAACTGTAAGTGTTTGGTCAACCGCCTGGACCTTTGAGATGCTTGGTAGGTATGAGAGAACTAAAGGTGGATTTTGTCCATATACTGCTTTTAAAGGAGTCATGCAGGTAGTTGTATGGTAAGAAGTGTTGTACCACCACTCATCTAGTGGTAACCATTGATCCCACTAATGGTTCCTTTTCGATGAAAAACACTTCAAATATGTTTCCAAACACTTGTTGACAACTTCAATTCGACCATCAGTCTGGGGATGATAAGTTGTGTTGAGATGCAATTGGTGCCTTGTATCTTGAACAATTCTTGCCAAAATTTGCTAGTGAAAGTGGGGTCTCGATCATAAATAATATAATGAGGCATTCCATGAAGCTTGAAGACCCGATCCATGAAAAGTTGATCCACAGTGGAGGTTGTAAATGGGTGTTGAAGAGCAAAAAAATGAGCATACTTGGAAATATGATCAACTACCACCATTATCACTGATTTTTTGTTCGATTTAGGTAATCCCACAATAAAATCCATAGAGATATCCCTCCAAATAGCAGGTGTAATCATAAGCGGTTGTAGTGTGCCAGGAGATTTGATTGTTTCGCCCTTGTTGTGTTGACAAACATCACATTCTGCCACAAAATTGGGAACGTCATGTTTCATACCATTCCAGAAAAAAGAACGCTTGACCCAGTCATAGGTTTTGTTAAACCCTGTGTGCCCAGTTGTGGGCGTAGCATGAAGCTCAGAAAGTACCGTGGATTTAAGTTGTGACTATTTACTTAAATACAAACGACCTTTGTAGCGACGCTCATCATTGTGCCAAGAGTAACCTAGGGAAACTTGAGAATTGGCCTGCAATTGTTGGATCATATGTGAAATTTTGGGATCGTGTAGCCATTTTTGGTGAACATATTGGAGCCAATTTGGTACAATGAAGGAGAGGGAAAAAAGGGACCCTTCATCTTCATATTTTTCTAGAAAGTGCATGAGCAACCACATTGTCTTTTCCTTTCTTGTAAATGATCTCATAATCATATCCAAAGAGCTTAGTCACCCATTTTTGTTTCTCCAGGGAGGAAAGGCGTTGTTCCAAAAAATACTTGAGGCTTTGATGATCTGTCTTAATTTGGAAGCGTTGCCCCAATAGATAAGGGCACCAAAGATCCACCGCACGTAGAATAACCAACATTTCCTTTTCATGGATTGATTTTCCCAAATGTCGCTCTGACAGTTGTTTGCTGGTAAAGGCCAAAGGTCGAACCTCTTGCATAAGGACTGCTCTAATTCCTCTCCTGGAAGCATCACATTCCAGGACAAAGATCTTTGTGAAATTACGAAGGGCCAGGACTGGAGTGCTGCACATGGCCTCCTTCAAGGTTTGAAAGGCTCGAGCACCTGCGGGAGTCCAAGTGAAACAAGTATTTTTAAGGAGAGCAGTGAGAGGTGCCAAAATCTTTCCATAATTCTTAACAAACTTACGATAATAGCATGTTAAACCCAAAAATCCATGCAAGATTTTGAGAGTCTTTGGGCAAGGCCAATCTTTCATAGCTTCAATATTTTTAGGATCTACCCCGACACCAGCCTTGCCAACAAGATGAGCCAAGTACTCGACTTTCGAGGCGCCAAAAGCACATTTAGATTGTTTGAGGAAAAGTTGGTGTTGAGAGAGTAGATGTAGAACTCGATCCACATAAGCAAGATGGGTTGTCCAGGTTTTACTATAGAATAGGATATCATCAAAGAAAACTAAGACAAAGTGATGGAGAAAAGGACATAGGACATGATTCATGAGGCTTTGGAAAGTGGAGGAAGCATTACACAAGCCAAAAGGTATGACCAAAAACTCATAGTGGCCCTCATGAGTTCGAAATGCAGTGTTAGGAATGTCTTCCTCATTCATATGTATCTGGTGGTAGCCAGGATGAAGATCAAGTTTAGTAAAGAATTGGGCACCACTCAATTCATCCAAGAGGTCATCAATGAAAAGAATGGGAAATTTGTCTTTAATGGTGAGTTTGTTGAGGGCGCGGAAGTCAGGACACATGCACTAATAAACTTCTTTCTTAAGGACCATGACCACATAAGAAGAGTAGGGGCTCGTACTAGTAACGATAACACCTGCGTTGAGCAATTCTTGAACAATTTTCTCAATTTCATTTTTTTGGGAAAAGGGATGATGATAGGGATGGATATTGGGAGGAAGGTTGTTGGGGACAAGCGGAATGGAATGATCATGAACACCACAAGATGGATGGAGTCCCTAGGGAGTGGAAAAAACAACTTGATGTTTGGAGAGGATGGATTGGAGGTCCTATGGCACATAGGGTGTCTCAGAGGCTTGAATGGCATGTGGTTGTGCAATAATTCCAAAATGGCCTTTTTTGAGCAGCTTTTCCATGCAATAGGAATTGATGATCTCCGGGGAACCGATTGTGATTCCTTGGAACTTATATTGTTGGCCCTCCTGGTGGAATTGCATGGTTAATTCCTTAAAATCCATTAGAATGGGACCCAAAGTCCTTAGCCATTATGCATCCAACACAATGTCACAACCGCCCATGTCGATAGCAAACATATGAGATTCCATGTGGTATTGACCAATTTGGAGACATATATTTTCACAACGCCCTCCACATTTCATGGACCCACTATTATTAATCATGATTAGAAAATTATTGACGACACATATATAGAAATTAGTTTCTTGGGAAATGCAACGATGAATAAAATTACGGGTGCTTCCACTATCAACAAGAATGATGACCTTCTGATGCTTAATGTAACCAATTAGCTTGAGGGTTTGGGGAGCAGAGTAGCCAATGAGAGAATTTAGGGAAATGACCGGTTCAAATTCAGGAGGGTTGAATGGTGGGTTCATGTCAGTGGGTTCAAGTGACTCAACCACAAGGGGGGCCTCAACATCATCTTTTGAAACATCCTTTGAGATGGCCATAAAAATCTTTTGTTGCTTACACTTGTGACCAGGAAAATATTTGTCATCACAATTATAACAAAGGCCTTTGAGTTGGCGTTTAACCATTTTTGCCTTGGTCAATTTCTGGATCTTTGTGGAGTATAAGGAGGAGTGGGAGTGACTGGTTTAGTGCTAGGAATAAAGGAGGGTTTTCGGGTTTGAGAAGAGACAACCTGGTGTGATTCCTTATCTCTTTTAGTAGCTTCCACCCAACTCTGAGATTGATCCATGAGGATATGGGCTCAAATCTCATCCTTGAGGCCATTGATAAAACATTCTTAGAAAAAAGCATCAAACATGCCCTCTGTATAGAAAGCCAATCGTTCAAAAGCGGTTATAAAGTCTTCCATTGTACTAGATTGTTTCAACTTTGTCAAATGGATTAAATGGTTGGTGTTAATTTCAAAGCGTTCATAAAGCTCTGCCAAAAATTGTGTCCAAGCCACATCCCTTGGCATGCATTTTTTCTCCATTGCCACCATTTCCAATGTTCTTGATCTAGATGGAGAACACCATATCGGAGTTTGGCCAAATCATCTGTAATGCCATACAAAGAGAAATAATGTTCCATTTGAATTACCCATCCAGTGGGATCCGAGCCATCAAATTTGGTCACATTGACACGTGGAAAGTGTAGGTCACGTTGAAAGTGATGGGTCTAAAACATATGGGAATTAGAGGAAGTTTCACCTTCAGATTGCAAAGGTGGGTCAGAGGAGGGAAGATCTGCAAGGATATGTAGCTTGGCGCAAATCATGGTAGTGAAGAATGCAAACTGGGTATTGAAGGACTCAAGCTGGGTAGTAAGGTCCTTTTTGATGTCATCCATTTTGGAGTCGAAGGAGGAATGCATGTTTTTATTGATAGTGGCAACATTGGCATTGAGCTGTCTCACTTCTTGTTGGGTCTCTATGAAATTAGAATACAAGGAATTGAAGCGAGATTCCAAGTCTTGGCTATGGGTGTGGGCCATGATGAAGAGGGAAAATGAAAAGGGACGGGTGGGACCACACAGAAGATCGGTTATGGGTGAAGTGTATCACGACGATCAGGGTGACGATGGGAATTCAATGGGGCAAGGCCCAAGCAAGGGTGTTGGAAGGGGGTCAAGTCCATGAGAATTTTTTTTGCTAAAAAATGATAGGTATGACTGCGATAAGGGAGAAGAGAGGAATCCAATGGGATAGGTCTCAGATAATGGTGCCAAAAGGATCTCGACTTTTATTTTTATTTTTTACTCATGTGGAGCTATACTCCGATCTGAAGAATACTGCAATGACGAAATGCCCAAATTATTAACAGGAAGAAATGTGTAATAATTTCACAACGCGAATGTAGGATGCACAATTGTGCGGCAATAGATCTTGTCTGTTCTATTTTTGTTTCTTTCCGAAGGGTTCTACAGACAACGGTTTTCCATGTGCTATAACTCTCTTATATACGTGCATGGTCCAACAATAGTACTCATCCCAATATCTCAAGGCACCAACTAAGGAGGTTAGATCGTTCCCTTAGTCGTACTACCTGACTACCTAGGTACTAGAGAGTATCTTCCCGAGTGTTATTCTCGGTAGCACTATAACAGTTAGGCAACCAATCGGTTTATCTATGGAGGGCTTTAGGAGATCTAGGCCGATCCGTATACAAGTGTTGTTTGATGCGCTACCACTCGAAGGGGTACCAACAAGGGTTACAAGGGTGGCCAACATATTCACGCTTAGGTACCACTTGTATTTCCTGCATGTATGACTCCTCGACCGTGGGTTTATGCGCGTAACAACAGATCTTTGCAGCTTTAAGACGTCAAAATACGTCTCTACCCTGAAAAAAAAATTAACCCACAATTTTCTGTCGAGGAAGGTGCTATGATACCACTTGTAGTATTCCATATATAAAATAGAATGTAGAACATAAATATTTTAGCTAGAAATGGTAAAGTAGAAATGATATAATAGCAATGTTCACTTGCTTCTTCGAGGGGGCAACCTCTTGCAAAGAAGAGCTCTATTACAATAACATCTAAGACAAAACTTCTCATACCCTCTATTCCTATTTATACTAAACATGTCTATCCAAAAGAACAATCTAGAGGAAGATCCTTCTAGAAGTGGAAGCTTCTATTAGGTCTTCTTACATTTGACTTATTCTTCCTTATTGCTAGGCCTTATTAATATTGGCCTTTATTACATGGAAATATATTATTCTACCTATGTGAGGGGTTAGAGAGATTAGGTCCCTAATAGGATAGGTAGGGAATATAAGTGCATACACCCCTACCTTAGCTCCACCATAAATTTAAGCATAGAATGATTTTTTGCAAGGTTTTGTTAAGGAAGTACAAGGACATACACCCCTTAGACCAAACCCTAGCTAGGTTACTTGCCTTGGGAAATAAGAGGATTTATATCCTTGAGGACGTAGTAGCTCAAGCTCTTTACTTTATGACCCCATTAACCCTTTAATCAAAGGCACTAGTTGTTGCATTGGAGAAATAAAACATTGCATTGGTAAACGTGAAAAGTTGAAGTTTTGAAGTTCTCTCACTTGGGTATTGTTCTTTGAGCCTTAGGCTATATTTCCTCATTGAGGTGTCCCATTTCACCCACTAAAACTTGTTGCTATAATAAAACTAACCTACACCCATTAGGGTTGCAAAGATCTAACCCTTTAAACCTAGATAATTCATAAACTAACCCTAGGAACTTTCTAAAACTTCGTCCTAACAAACTACTAACCTAGGCACATCTTTGAGGCTAATTAAGTGTTATTTTTTTTTGGTTTAATTTTATGTTATAAGGCTTGGTTTTCTACAGCCATAAGGATAATAAATTTCACTGCAGAGATATTATATGACAACCTTATTTTAAATGTCAAAGTGCATGCTAATCCTTAGTTAGTTGCTAGTTTAACTCTTGTGCTTTCAGATTCACTTATACTAGCTCATATTGCACTTGTTATGGTCTAATAATTGTTGAATTATTGATCAATTTTCTGTTGCAAATTAGGGACAACAAGATTAAATTGCTTTTCCACCTAACATATTATGAGCATACTTGGCCTTTCTTGTGTCTCGGGCAAGTACAAACATTCTCAGTAGGTACCCAAGGACTTGGCAATCGTAAACCTTTCCCAAGACTCATTTCCAAGTTCCCTTTTCCATCTAGGAATTTAACCTCTAGGGGCGTCCATGCATACATCTAATTTTCCTTCAGAATCCCCCCTAGGGTCATCGAGATTCCCCCGTTGAGGTCACTACCTCACCTCTAAAGTGACATGAACACTTGCCTAAGGTGACAGTGGGTAGGTGCTCTCTAAGTTTTCGCCAATTGGTGGTTGGGTTAGGCTTTTCCCAACCTACATCTTGTGCGATAACATTTTGGCACCACTGTCGGGGAGGATTTTGAATCCTCTTCCGAACTCTAACGACGCTTTGGCAAGATTCTCTCCCAAATACTTTACCCTTACTTGTCTGGTGACTCCATTGAATAATGTTCCCTTTTCCACCCTTGGTGAGATTTTCTTGGAGCTCATCTGGCGACTCCACAATCTTCCCTAAGCCAGGATGATGCCTAAAGATGGAAGTTTGGGAAGAGATCCTAGATTATACGACTTATAAATACCAAAAACCTATTGCCGACCTTAAGAATCTGCTTCACCATCGAGGATGAAATGTGCAAGGGTATTAGAGGACAAAGTTGTGTTAATGTGATCCAAATTATTTTCGGCACAGAATGAGAGTGGAGATATAATAACGCAATGTACAGATAGATCTCGGATATCCAATAATATAACATAAATGTATCAGAGATGAAACCATAAACACAAAGATACAATAATACACAATTTTCTATTATGAGCGAAAATGTACAAAGACTGTAAAAAAATACAGAGTGAAAGACTCGCTAGAATGGTGGCAGCTTATCTCTGAGAAGAGATGTGACGATTACTCGCATCCGTGAGAAGATGATTTTACAATGAGGCTCCAAAGGCCTTTTTATCATAAATAAAATCCCAAACCCTAACCCCGGAAGATGAAAAGCCAATAGTTTTGTGGACCCTGTTTTGGGTAGTTTGGTGTATCAACTTCCTGGGGGCGTAACTTTGGCATACGATCTCCGTTTGGGGTGCACAATAGCTCGCTGGAAAGGTATCGTCGAGAAGATTCATTTTGTGGGCTCAGTCAAAGCCTTTGCCCATCATTGAGAAGATCTATACCGAAAAACTTCATTTAGGCCCTCAAAATGGCCTCGGAAGTTAAAAACTGCTAAAAACAATAAATTGCCAGAAAATTGTTTTGAGCGAGTTGGAAAAGGTGGGTGGCCACCAATATCCACCTAGATCATAATGCCCATCACTTCAAATTTAATTCAAATAATCACTTGTCTATATTAACACCCTTCAAATTAATTTAGAAATTTCTCATATATTAATTAAATATGTTAGGGGATACAGGAATTTGTCAACGATCCCCCTTTTATTCTTAGTTTTCACTCCCAGAAGCATTGCTTCATTCGACATTCTATCTACATGGCTATTTTGATCTCTAAGCACTTGGAATAAGTCTAGTGATTCAAACCTTGTTATATCCTTTTTAATTTTAAGAATGAGTCTCACTAAGGAATATTCCTTCAGTGAATATGAATAGTGCATACACTAGTACAAAATGGATAATTTATGGCTACATGACCAAAAAGGTAAGTCATGACATCTTTTATAAATGAAAATGCTAGCAAATTTGAACAATTTTCTTTTTTAAGTGATGTATCTATAAATTATTATCATAAACTACTAATATAAATTAGGAATAAACATATATGACTAGTCAATGATCATGTGAAATAGAATAGTAGTATTTATTTTTTATATATAATTGTGTTTTATTGCTCTAGTTATTTTAACATGTTTTATTATGTTAATTGTGATTTTTCATATTGATTTCATCTCTGCAACATGTATGGATGTGCTAGCCATGCTTCACGACACCACACCCAATAACATGTACAATATAATTATTCACATCATGAATTGCAACTCCTATCTAGCATTTCACCCAACTTGATGTCAGCCACGACCAAAAACATATATTGTTTCTCAAATATTTATATTTGATCTAAATTTGAATAGCACGATTTCCATTGGATCAAATTGTTGCAGGGTGTATATTTTGTCTTAAATCAACATCATATTTGCATCTTATAATTCAACATCACCAAATAGAAGAATGTCAATACCTCTAACTTGTTTGATGTGGAACAAAAGACCGCGTCGCAAGAACAATTTATACTATGCAACCTTCTAGATTCAAAATACCCATGACTTGCAAGGAGAAAATACATAACTAGTATGCTTAATAGACTACAGTTAAGTTACGATATTTTATATTATTACATTAATGCATACTTGTTATAAAAAAATACTAATTATAAGTTATATATTAAATATAATATATACTAGATATATTAATTATAATATTGTTCTCAAGAAATTTATCTTATAATCTTTGTATGATGAATTTCTTAAGCTATTCACATATTTCCAATATACATCACTGTCTCATATTTACAGGGAAAGAAACATACTTGCAGATGGGCTATCAAAAGTTGGAATTGGGTTGGAATGAGGAACTTGGACCTTCTCTATAACTTAGAATGGACTTTTGATTGAATAAAACCATGATCCCTTGATTTAACTTTAAAGATATTTTAACCTCTTTTTCAATTTTTGTTGTGAAAATAGTGGACTTTTTCTACACTACAACTTGAAATTATGAGGTAAAGCTTAGACTATCATTTTTTGTTTTTTTGAAGAGAAAGTAATGATGTAACATCTTTAGTGTAAGCTACGTGTTTTTTTTCGGAGGAGTCAAGGACATAGGAATGTCTAGACATGGGGTTTATTTGTACTATTGAATGCCAGGGGCATCTAATGTTATGTTTTTGTTTATCTTAATAAATATAAATACATGCTTTTTTCCTTGGAAAAAAAAAGATAATATATAATATACTCATGTGATATATATATTGTAACATTTAATACATATAAATAAGGGTGTTATGTGTAGAGGGGACTATTCATAATCCTAGAGGAAATCAAATAGTAAATTATGCTTTGAGGCTTGGGAATGTATCTAACAATCTTGCGGAAGGCTACTCCTTATGGTGTGGCCTTATCATTGTCAAGGATGAAGGAATCAAAAGCTTGATAGTGTTTGGAGACTCATAATTCATTGCTAGTTATTAGAGTTGTTAAGGAACACGACAATCCTTAGGGGAGAAAATTAAATTCTCTAGTTCAGAGTATTAGGAGACTTACAACATACTTCAACCAAAATTTCCTTTATCACATCAAAAGGGAACTCAATTTCGAATTTGATTACAGGGCTAAGGTGACAACATCACTAAGACAAGGTTCCTTGTTAAAAAATAGGGTTCCGAGCACCTATCATATACCTTTACCAATAATGACACACAACCCAATTAACATTGATACCGCAACAATAGTTGGAGGTCATGCTCAGATGAATGGTATGTGGCCTCCATAGTTCTCATATATGCTTAACCAATTCAGGGACTTGGAAATTAAATGCCCTCGAGTTTGTATACCAGTGGCATATGGGACTTTTCTCCTTTTCTTTTGGTCATCTAGTGGTTCGACCTACATATTGGAGGTGGGAAATAGAGGTAGTGTGCTTGTTTAGGGTTTAGGAGGGGAGGCCCAATGCGAAAGCATCGAAAAATCACAACGAATTCTGAGGGAGGTGGTTTCAGTCTATCCTTTCTCAATGTGGATAATTTCCTTCCACTCAAGTAGGCAAACCCTAGTTCCTCGATCTGTATTCTCAATTCCTGTTTCCCTAGTGAATTTGCATGTTATATGGAAGAGCAGTGGGCTGAAATACTGGTTGTTTTTCTTAATCTATCATGGGGATGATTCTTGGGTTCATTGTTGGGGGGTAATTGGGTCTAGTTTCAATATCATTGCGAAGGGAATTCCTCTTTATTTCATGGATAACCCAAAAATTAAAGAGGTACGAAGACATTTTCGCAGGCATGAAGAAGTCACCCAACCAAACAACAAAGATCTTATGCTAATTTCCTCAAAAATTTCAAATACGGAGTAGACCGACACCATGCAAAATTCCAACAACATGACTCTCATTCATGCTACAAAAGAAAATGATTAACTCCCTGGAAGCAGAATGTAACAGGCTACGCACACTAGTTGTGACCTTGCGATTGGAACACTCTCTCTGGCCTCCAACAACTTAGGTTATGGAAACTCTTGTCCAATTGGAACAAGGGAGGAGGAGATGTTATGTTAGAACAAATATCCTATGGAGATTGAGGAACAAAGTCCCCCTCACTCAGGAGCAGAGTAGGAAGTTCAAGGAAGTGCCCATCCATAATGTTGTGAATGTTTTTTAGAATTACCTATTTTTTGGGTCAGTTTGTCAAGCAATTTACATTGAAATTACCTGGAACTCATGTCTAGAAACAGATTTAAAGGCTAGTATAATTTGTTTATAAATCAACACTATTATAGAGACTTCTTTGAGTTTGATAAATATATCTATTTCTTTCCTCTATGCAACCCCCTTTCATATGAAAACATATATTTTCTATTCTAGTTAAAAAAATAGTTAATACATATAAAAGTATAGTTAATAGTTAATATATCTATCAGATAACTATATGGTAAAAAAATAATAATAATAAAACAAAAATACAAAAAAAACATGAAATTATATTTTCATTTGTAAGTGACCACTTACGTGAAACCATGAAACCTTAGACCTATGGAACAATTTGGAAGAAAAGTTCAATTTTTGTACCAAATTTAGATATTTCGAGGCTTTGGTGGGAAGGGGTCAATCTGAGAGGCAATGCTTGAGAGTTGCAATTGTGGATTAGGGAGAGAAATTTTAGTTTTCTCCCTAATTTTGGTCGAGGAGAGGGTTTTTAGGGTAATTTTGAGGGATTTTAGTGGGATTTGGGGTAAGTTTAAAGGAGCATTGAAGAAGGCATCTACAGAGAATTTGGAGAAGCCCAATTTTTGCTTCAAAATGTTTTGTTGATTAATCCCATGGGGACTCTTACTCACAAACCTATAATCTATTCCAAGCGCCATATGTGTCAAGATATGAAGATGATTTGAGCTAATCACTAAGCACTCCACTTTTACCAATTGGGATGAATTGCTAGTGAATGAGTCATCTACATATTTTCACAGAACCCATCCAATATGGATTTAACCTCTTGTATCTCTTTTGTCTACTGGGCCCCTTCTACCAACAACAAACAATGAATTCCTTGTATTTTTGGTTTATATCTCCTGAAAGGTAGACCATGTGCATAAATGTCCCACAACCATTTTTTTTATAATTCTGATTACAATCTACCATATTAAAATCCCCTCCATTTTCCCTCTTTGTTACAAGAATCTATTGAAAAATGGTGACAACAACGTTCTAAAGTTATCTTGCTTTCCTTGGGAAAATATCTATAGCCATGCCCATATAATTGAGTGAGCAGAAATATAAACTTGACCACATGACTCATTGTAGCCATTATTATTGGTAATTATGGGGTCTATTCATGTGGGATATATCGCTTAGATTTAAAACAAATAATGGGCTTGTATATCATGGTGGTAATCTTGGTAGGTGGTATTCTATCCTATGATTATTTTAGCGACCCAAGCTTGTTGATTTTGTTTAATGAAATTCTCTAAAACTTTCATGTATACAAGTTCATAGATAAAAAACTTTATGATTGTATATCGTCGATTAAATTTCAGAGCAACTAAGATTAGATTATTGCTCTTTTCACTAAAAGAAACCCATTGTCTCTAATTATTAAGGATTTCAGGTTTTGTGACAATCCATTAATGCTTTTAGTTTATTTCTTTATTATTCAAAACTACTACATCGCTTGCAAACTTTTGTTGGTTGTAAGATAAAATTTCTACCATGAACAACAATAGTGGACAATTTCCATAGAATTCTTTTGTTTCACAAACAAGGGATCCTAGTTTTTTTAAGAAAAGGGGATGGTGACAACAAATACTATTTACAATACTCCTAGGAGGTTACATTGGTTTCACCTAACCTTTTTTAAGAAAAGGGATTGGTGACAACAAATATTATTTACAGTACTCCTAGGAGGTTACATTGGTTTCACCTAACTTTTACTTCTGCATTTTCATTTTTATATAATTAACATCACACACACATGTTATGTTTATCTATATATGTGTTGATTTTAGTCCAATACTCTCTAATCTTTCTGGTTTTTGTTCAATTTTCTATTGAAACTTTTATAACTCCTCTATACTTTATAGAATCAATTTGATATATATAAAAAAAAAAACTTAGTTCAACCCATGGCCCCAAAATAGGTAACATTTCTCACTCTTATTACAGTTCTCTCATCAACAAAGATGAAATAAAATAGACAAAAATATATCAATCATTATGTTGCCTATTACAGAGAAGATTAGACAATGTAATCTTAGATATGAGGTTGTCGTTACTTTAATATATGGGCATCCAACCAAAGGTTGTTTTTTCATAAAAAGTATGACAAAGCTAAAGTAAAAGTAATAAGAAATGGTATTTTAAGTGGTGTGTTATATCCACCATTGTTTTCTTTTCCAACAAATACTAAATTATATTATTGTTTAATATTCAAATTGGTTGGACACGTGGCAAAAACTAGAAGAAAACCCAAAATTTCAATCTTCTGTCTTGTTCTTGCCACTTGTTAAAGTTTATAATTGCTCTTGCATCAATTGTTTAAGAAAAGTAGTTGTTTAAGTTTCGATCCAAATTCATTGAACAAATGGATAACATCATTCATACCCATAGGAAAGTGACACATTCAAAGAATAATTGATGATTATCAAACAAATGGATAGCATCATTCATACCCATAGGAAAGTGACACATTCAAAGAATAATTGATGATTATCACAAGAAAAAGAAAGTAAGGGTTTACATCACCAATTTATATTAATATATATTAAGGCCATTTTGAATTACCTCTACCTAAAGAATAATTAATGTGTAATATCCCTGAATGAATATATTAAGAGAAAAAATCTTGTATTTGGTGATGGGGTGTATTGAGAACTGTTTGACCAAATGAAGGCTATTTAACAATCGTGCTCATCACATTGTTCAAAAATACAGTGTAAATCCTCTTCAAAACCATATATTCTTTGTTTACTAAATTCATTGTGGGTATGAGTCCAACTCATTCGACCTCATTGGTCCTTCACGCCTTGCATGTTTCTATTCACTAGACAAGAGATTAGGCTATTATGAGATGCACCTTCCACCTATGCAGGGTCAACTTGGATGTGAAGGACAAATCATTATGTGCATAGGTCCAAACCAAGGCTTGAAATGCAACTTGTGTCATCCACCAATGAAGCATGCTTTACTTAACATGAATACCTCCCAAAATTAATACACGACTTTCATTGGTTGTATCCATTTTCATAAATAATCCCTATACACTATCTATTTGTTGCATGCTCCATTATGGAGTCTAGAAATGATCCAAAATATACCCCTATAACCTACCACCTAGTGTTCCATATATTGTTGTCCAAGAAAATTCATGGCTAATATTTGTTGTTGTTAATAGTGTTGTTACAAATTGAAAGATTTCTACTACAAGAATTCCATCCATCTTGTTGGAAATCGACTAGTGGGACAATACCATACTCATCCAAAGGATGACACTTATGGCAGTTCCCTCCATCATATATAAATATGTATTATTTTAAAGAATATACATGGGTCGACTCCCAGTAAAATGATTTATGCAAAGGTCATCCCTAGATGTCAACAAGCATAGGTCGACTTATCATTACTCATAACTTTCTCACACACATGGGCTTAGCCTTAATGTTTTATAACTCTCACACTTCTTTTCTATTTGTAGTCCTCTTAACAACCCTCAAAATGCTCCCTTTTTGTCGTCGATACGTGTTGTTATATGCCATAATTTCTATCATTTCCACATGAATAGATCTAATGATATATACATGAGTGATTATTATTATAATAGATATATGATTGTTGTTTAACTTGTTACAGTTATGACTGTGTTCCGTTGATTGCAAATTGCTTAAAGCACTGCCCACCACAATGATCACACATTGCATATGTTATCAATGGGTGTCGTTAACAATTAGAACGCCTCTCAATGTGATCTATCACCAATACACAACTATGTAATTCATCAATCTGAGTAGCACACAATCTATATGAAACCTAGTAAGTAACTCCAGCATTCTCCTATATGTATTTACATTTGCAACTAATAATATCTACCACATTTTGATCATTACAAGATCGTAGTCCATTTACACATTCAAATGACAAAATAACAACGAACTTTCTTACTCTTTCGAATGACCAACCATCTTCTGGTTACCTCTTCAATAAATGGAAAGCATATGGGGTCTCTTCTTAGGGAAATTTGAGCACACGTAATTGCCACATGAACTACTCGCTTTAATTCTTCTTCATTGTATTTTCCATGGAACTTTGGTTCAACCAGTTGATCATATTTTCCTTTGGGCATATGGAACAATATCACTTTGGGCTCTGATTCAGGGGTAATTGTTAGTGGCACGTGAAATCAAAATTTCAAATAGCTTCCATTGTGATAAATCTGTGGTAAGAATTCAAAAATTTGGCAAAAAACAAAATCATAAATTTGTGCATAAAGTTGAACAATGCCATTCAAAGGAATTTTAATGATGTGTAAACCGCTTATGAAAGCCCCAAATATAGTAAAATAATTAAATTAAATGCATTTGTGGGAAGAGAAGCACTACACAAGAAACATTAAAACACTAATATGGTCCCTATCAATATTAGATGGACTACAATAATGTGCAACAAGGCTGAATTTCCTAAAAGTTTTGCCCATCTAGTCACATATTTCCTTTCTCAGATTCAAGTTATATTACTGTAATATACATTTTCATCAATCACGAGTTTGTTGAGGTCCAAACGTACCCTACAAAAAACCCAACATTGGGGAAAAATTGAATATAATAAATGTTTTTGTACCATGCACAAGCTTGGAAGGATTTTGTATACAGTCATTAGTCACATGGAGTTCAAGTGCCCTTCTTTGATTCAAAGGCATTCAATTTTGACTCATTTGTAAGATGAACAGACATAACTGAAAAACACTAGGAAGAAACTTCTGCAACACTCATGAAATTTCCACATTCGTAGCGAGACTGTGAAATTTGAGCTAGATTCCTTGAAACAAGTCAATTTAAGTGACTTGCATGATGAACCAGAGAAAAAAGATATGTGTCGCGTGTAAAAGGGCCAAAACCCATCTAACAACAACATTCCCCAAGCATGAAGTTTATAAAATTTAATGTGCATTTCCAGCCAAAACGTCTCACTAAGAAGTGTGCTTCCATGTAACTATAAATAACCATAATATGTTGATTTATGTATGTGCTTGCAAAGATAAACACATCCTTTCCTTGATCTAGTTACTTACAGATCTATTTGTACTTGGGAATAATATACCTTTGTAGTTACTCTTGAATCTAATTGTACTTGTAAATAATACCTCTACAAATTTATTTATTGCTGAAAATGCCACAGAAGACCCCATCTCCTAAGGGTATAAAATGATTGGAGACCCCCTCTAACTTCATGACACCAAATACAAACACTAAATGAAAGTTACAGCCACAAATATTAAATCATAAGAACCCAACAAAAACTTTTTATTAAGCATCCACATTTAAAAGGACAGAAACAAGAGAACTTGGAATTTAAGTTGACAAACTAGCACTAAAGGTAATTAACATATATCCTATTTTTCAAGAGTCCAATCGAAAGACTAATGTTAACAAGTGCTGCAGGGAAGCTTAGTCTCTGACAATAATGAATTAGGTTGTTGTGTAGGTTTTGTAGAAATTAAATAAGATAATTAAAATTAAAATTAAAAGTAATACTTTTATTTTTTGTTTTTTCATATTTTGATTATTTGAAAAAGATTTAGTATTGATGAATAAGTGCAAGTTTTAATTTTTTTATAACAAATAGTTATTTCATATTTTTTTCTCTAAATTAATTATTTAATATTAAAACCATAACCAATTGCAATTGTCATTAAACTATACTCAATGCGTGCATAAATTATTGTTTTTAAGAAAACTTTTCACATATTTATAACTAAATTCTATATCATTTGAATCATCAGAATGAGATGACGGTGATTGTGTTAGATTTAATACAGTCGTATGACATTTAGATATGTATCACACAAAATACATGAAAATAAAATTCTTTCGTATGGCTAACGATATTCTATATATTCTACTACATTTACTTATTTTGCCCACATGATTTCTCATTCAAATTGCAAGAAAAATGTATATGAATATGAATGAATCATCAAACTGATCATTAAAGCATTTTATAAAATATGGTTTTTTAAACTCCTATGGTAGGAGAACATTTATCGTACAACACATAATGCCATCTCTCTGAAGCAAATAGATGGAGAACATTGACGGTACAACACATAATGACATCTCTATGAAGGAGATAGATGGATCAATATGATGTAAAGACAAGTCGTGGTGATTAGTTATTGGATACTTCCGCGTTCATCACATCATTGTTATCCTTCACATACAATAATGCAACATTAGGTTGAAAGGAAATGAAAGCAATTGAAGGAAAAAATTATGGTATTTATTTTGTTGGTTAACTCAATACACACATAAATAAAAGCTTTGACTAATTTACAATAACTATATACAGCCTTGGAATCTTGTCAATGACAAGTTCCTTGCCTTTAACTTAGTGTTTATCTAAATAGAGGCTCTTGAAATTTTATTTGCTTCAGGGGATTCTAAAATTCCTTGATTTGTTTTCTGTGTAGGCCTTTGACAAGACATGTTTCTTTTCAAGTTGGATTTAGCTACTGTGTTTTGAAAATAATACATTTCGCAAATCTGGTAAAATAAATTGCATGCTTCCCATAAATTATTTTGGGGGAGGTTTTCACTTGTGATTTGGAGATGTTGAAATTCCAAGGGCATGGTGGTATTATGTAAAAATCATGACATGAGTAGAAGTATGAAAGAAACCATAATTTCAGTAGAAATGGTAGTAGAAATTCTTATAAAGATAGCATTTATAAATGCATATTTGTATTAATTTAGGTTGTGATGTAGGGTGGATTTAGCACAACCATTACAAGTTCAATTCTCGAAGATCTGTGTTGAGCTGCAATTTTTAGGTTCAAACTAGTTTTTTCAAATGCAACAACTCTACTGCTATTTTTGGCACATATAATTGTCGGTAACATTGCTAAAAAATTGGAAGCTAAATACAATGTCATGTAAATAAGATGGAAACTAATATAACACGTGATCAGGATAAGACCGAGTAGAAGATGAATTTGTGTTTGTAAAATTCCACAACCCTTTTTTTTATACACTATGCAAGATAATGCAAATGTATGTGATTCATAGTAGAAACTATAAACAATGCAACAAATATAAAAAACACTAAGATTGGTGTCTAGGGAAACATTTGTGTGACTTTCCATTGAATCCATCTCTAGACCGGGGAGGGAAAATAACTAGAGAGACTTAGTTGGGGGAGTAATAACAACAATTTGTTATGTAGGTTAATGTATATTATTTGGAACATGATAGAGTTAAATACAATAAAAAAAGCACAAAGGGAAGTTGCATATTTCGATGTGTTAATAAAAAACAAGAATGCTAAGGCCTGTCTAATACTTAGTGGAAATCAAAATTATTAGAAAATAACAAAACCACATAGTACCCAATAACTATTAAATAACTACGTTGACATGATTAAAGTGTCTATGTCTTCACTGAGTTCTGCCTATCCATGAGTGTACATGTTTTCCAGACCATTTTCCAACAATAATTTGATATCATAGTTCACATCATACATAATACCTGGAGCGAGAGAATGAAACAATCAGTTCATTATTAAGGGTGACCATGTGGGTGTTGTACTAACCTTTCAGAAAACACACATTTTAAAGAGGGAAATATACATAATAATTATTGTCTTATAAACATTTCAGTATCTAAGCATTTAGATCTTATACGACATGTAATGATAGAGACAGTAAAAAAATCAGTATGCATATTTAACCATAGCAACATATTGGTAATGGTTAAGACAGTAAAATAAACTTTATATATGTAAGCCTTGATCATTGACAACCACCAAGTGTTTGGAAAATTTCTTTTTTTTTAAGTCAAACTTCAATCGTGACATGGTATAGAATTTTTAAAAGCCAAAAACAAATCTAATAACGATGGAGATACTGGAGAATAAACATTACAAAGTTTTCATTTTACATCTATCTTTTATCTTAAATGCAAATAACAAATTTATTAATAATGGAGACAATAGAGCAGTTTGGTGCCAACAAACACTCTAAACTTCACATCCTACATCTCTATTTTCTGATGGAAATTTATTTGTACAAAAATGTGATTAGGTCGATTTCAAAATGTGTAGATGAGATAAAAAGAACTTGATCATATAAGAACTTTAACTATTCTCGGAGTTGTGTCTTTGTGTTGCACTACATATGTTGAAAATAGGAGCTAGGCTTGCAGTGAATGTACATATCTCACAAATATGTATGCAACCATACTTAATCAACTTCAAAATTTTGTGATTTTTCACTTGTGAATTTTACCATT
>ML845692.1:23552-36370 GCA_009831015.1 Picea engelmannii | reverse complement strand
AGTAAAAAAGAGGTGGTTCATGCTATACTAAGTGGAAAAAATACAACTATGCTTAGGCTGCCAACTGTTCCACCGATTTAGCGGAAACCAGAACAACTGGCAGCCAATGTTATCAAAAAGTGGGCGGTTCTCCATCTGTCCTGCCCGTAGGAAACCAGAACTGATGGTGTTCCATAGTCTAAACTGTGATCATAGGTTTACAAGATGCAGTTAGAAGAATAAGAAAAACCCTAAGCAACAAGACTAAAACCATAAGCATAACCACATCGATTACGCAGTGGCCTCAGAGGTGGCCATGTCTGCATCATCATCCCGTGCTCCTTCCCTTTGCCCTGCTGGCACGTTGGAGAAGGCGTCGTAGAGCATATCCAAACATTGGCTCATGAGGGTGCCACGGTGGACTTGGTACGCCATCTGACCCCGCAAATCGAACAATAATTCAAGGTGCTCCGGGTGGAAAAAAGGTGGCGGGACACGCCACTGTTCCTGCATGGACGAGATGGGAGGTGGCGAGAGGACCGTGCGACCCTCCCTCGTCTTGCCTCCCGACCTACTCTCCTCGACTTCCCGTGGTGCTACCTCCCTTTGCTGCTCCATGTCTGCTCCCTCATCCTTGCCATTCTCCATGCCTGTGTCCGAGGTGTATCCAGATGCGGGTGCGGTCTTCTGAGAATCCATCTCTTTCAGAGTCTCCTCCTCTATGTAGCAGGTGGGAAACTCTTCTAATTGTGCTTCCCCTGTGTCGTGACCTTGCCGCTCCTCAGTGGCGGCCATGGTGGCTTCCCCCAAAAGGTTGCTTGGTGGCTGCCAGTTATCAGGCATAGTGAAAAGAAGATGCTCCAGAGGAACCTGAATTGGCTCCTCCAGGAAGACCTCCTCCACATATGCCATGGGAGGCGTTCTGACCACATTTGCTCTGCGCACGAGTTGAGTCCGAGCCATAGATAGCGCTCATTCCATCCTTTGCAATCTCTTTTGTCGGGCAACAAGGGTATACTAGGCAGAGCCACGACGTGGATTCCCTCGTTCTCGCGGCATTGGAATGAAGATTCAGATGGATAGAGTACAGAGGGTGTTCTGGTGGTTGCACTAGAGCTCACAATTGTAGAAATAGTGCTAGACGAAATTGAATTGGATGAATCCATGGCGCGAGCAGTTCATAAGTGGATGGAACGACAAGACGACCTCCTACATTAACTTCCCATCTTAATTGACTGCAACTTCGGATTTCTCACACGAGGGAGAAGTCCCATGTCGTGAAAATGGTGGTTGGGGCCAGCTCCCATCCTTAATGTTGAGGGGATGGGGGTTGGCCTACCTCATTTAAGGCCAGGCCTGGCTCCATCCCAGGTGTCTCAGATGCTCTACGTGTCACCCCATCTGGGGTAATTAATGTTTTATCATTCCTATGGAGATAATGAATAGGTTCTTTCTTATTTGTTTATTTGTTATTTTGTTTCTAGAAGTTATTATTATTAAATGTTAATAAAACTCAAAGGCGATAAGGTTTATACCATTTATAGAAACTATTAAAGATGGATACAACTGAGTCATTGGGTATGCAAAATCACTAACAAACTATAAAATGCATTAATTGTTGTTAGAACTCCACCGTCCCATTCTAATAAGACCCCATAGTTTTGAAATATATAAATTATTTTGCCAACTCTAATAAAAATACAAATTAACACCAACCATGGGTCCCACGAAAATAATGAATTCCAGTAAGTCCTTAAATGGCATTCGCAATGCCCATAAACACAAGTTTCCTTAAATGCATCCCATCTATATTTATATTTGATTTCAACCTATTAAAAGCACAAAAAGAAGGTTGAGAAAGGACAAATTATGTCTATCTATAGACTTGCCTAGGAAGAATCGTTGTACTTGATAGATATGGAGTCAGTTTATTAAAAGCAAGAAAACAATTGAGAAAATACATTATTTTCAATTAATTGAAATGTTTATAATTCATTTTTATTATTTTAATAAATATATTTATTTATTATTAAAATAATAATCACTATAGATATACTGTAAACAAAATGATTCAATGGATATTTAATGCATTTTAGTATAATGATTGGCTAATCTTATATGGACCCTGCATCCTAAGATTCGTCTTTTATCAACCTAATCGTGGTASAGCCTGAAAGAGAATTGGAGTTGGCTTATTACACCTAGGGAACATGAGAATACCTTCCTGAAGCAAAACAAATCAATATGTATTTACACCTTGCAAGTGTATGSAAGCTTTCTAAGCAAGCTTCATCAATTTCCACTTGTGATATCATGGCCAATACTCAAGGATTTTCCCTCTCAGTCAGTTGTTTGATGTTTTCTATTAATCAAAATATGAATACATGCTTCATAATCACATTATATGAAGTCTTTTAGCATAATTACAGTAATGGGGGAAAACAAGGTGTTACATGGAGACCAACACAACCATATCCTCAATTTTTCTAGAGCTTCAAAAGRGAACCTTGGGGTGGAAAGAGTGKGTGGGKTGATCCATGACCCTAGAGGAAACCCAAAGTCAACCTATGAATGGAGTATTGAGCTAGCCTTAAACAAGCAAGCGAAATCTTATGCGCTCCTGCAAGGGTTATCATTAGCGAACAAACAAGGAATTCATTGTCTCATGACTATTAGGGACTCCAAATTAATAATCACACATGCACAATATAAGACCCTCCCCAAATATACTCAACTCAAATCCATCTTTCTAAGAATTCAACAAGAATTTAAGGCCTTCAACAAGATTGATTTGTCAATTTTCACTTACAATTATATGTGACTAATTTTTCAGATCTGAAAATTGATTCCTAGTGAGCTAACAATCAAAACCTAGTTGTTATCACTAAACAATTTTACACTGAAAATTATATGCAACAAAAACACAAAAGATCAAAGATGAAAAATCTACACAATTGAGAGAATTTTTTTTGGCCTGTAAACTTTATCAAATTCATAAAATCTGAGGGTGAAACCAACCCTCTTGGTCAACACACTTTGACCAAAAATTGGGACAACCTTGTCCACCAAAATTTCTTAGGACAACCTTGTCCTCCACAACATGAAAAAATCAGCAAAATTACACTCAGTAAAATTACTTGAAAATCACCTCTGCCTAACAAATTTGTTGTTGCCACGTGTACCTATGATAACATCAGTGTTACGACTATTGATGGCAGCAGTACAGTATGTTGTGCTTCTTGTTAATTCGCACGTGCAGTTCTCCTGTTACCTCCACATGTGTGGGCTGTCTTTTTTGTTCCACCACACGTGCGGCCTGCTCACACGTGGTTGTATAGACTATACATATTATCCATATGGCCAGATGCTCACATGTGTGAGTTGTCTCTCTCACACGTGTAGTTATTTCCACTTCTTCATTTTTCTACTGCTCCTCCTCCTTCACATGTGTGCCTCCTCGTTTGAGAAAGAAGCCTTCCTTGGTTGAAAAATAGAAACAAAAAATCACCCCAAACCCTAGGAAATATTTTCCTCACAATTGCATAATTTCCCTTGCTGAAATTTCCAATCCCCTGGCACAAGTGCACCTCACTTATGATATCTCAATCATGCATAATTATATAATGTCACATTGACAACACTACTTTATATACATGTTCAATGAGTGAGTTTACAATCCCTTCCTAAACTCAACAATTAATTAGAATATTTTATTCTCCTTTTGTGGGTGTATAACCCCATCACAAACCCACAAAGCCCATAAACTTGCCCATGAGGCCCTAGCCTAATTTCTAGGCTAATTCGATTGAAACAAAAGGCTGAACTAGTGCCAACAAAAATTCCCACATGCCTGGAACCTTGGCCTTTAGTGGGAATACCTTCTGAAGCTACAAAATCAACACTCCCTCTTAGCGAGGAATGTATCCCATCCACAATCATCTGGATGCACCTCTGTCTCCCATACTGGGAGTAAATCTATCTCATGGCTTGAATCCATCGCGACTACATTGCAATCCTCTTGAATGGTTTTGTCCCTCTGTCACTGAAGCAAATCCTATTATCCAGTCTGTCTTACTGGTTGTTGCTTCTGTGACTATGGAAAATCCCACTCCCCAGTCCTCCTGACTGGCTTCCTCCTCTATCATTGTAGAAAAACCTGCTAAAACAAATGGATCCTCCATGGAGGGCACACAATTCCTCGAATCCTCTTACTTATGAACCTCCTTTATGGCCTCCTCAAACCATGAAACTTGTTTGTCAGTCCTGTAAGATGTCT
The DNA here is from genome assembly GCA_009831015.1 of Picea engelmannii. Taxonomy (NCBI): domain Eukaryota; kingdom Viridiplantae; phylum Streptophyta; class Pinopsida; order Pinales; family Pinaceae; genus Picea; species Picea engelmannii. The sequence continues at coordinate 32,115 of ML845692.1, read as the reverse complement.
CTCTACCAGCTAATCTTAAGGAGGAAATCCATTTGAATGAATGACTCTCCCTCTAAGCCAATTGACTCTCTCTGAGATGGGCTCACTCTGAGTCTGCATGCTCCCTCTGAAACTTGAATCCCTCTAAGTCTGATGACCTCTTATGGATTCTAATCTCCTCTGAATAGTCCTAGGAGATTTCTCCTCCCTACTGGATCTTGAGGGTTGACTCCCTCTGAACTTTGGCTCCCTATGAGCCGACACTACTGGTGGGGCCACTTGACTCACTACTCATGGAGCCACCTGCTCCCTTGAACCTGTGCTACTGGTGGGGTCACCTACCTCACCACTGATGGGGCTACCTACCCCTCCTTATCTTTCTTTCTACTCTTGTTATTCATAGCATGCATAGGTTGGACCCTCATCCTATATAGGTTTCCCTCCATAACTCCAAGAACCACTGTTGATTTGAAGCTCGATCATTTGGGCACAAACGATACATGTCCATATCAAAATGATATATGATATCCCTTCCTCTCAATCTTCAAGACTAGGAGGACACTCCTCCTAATTTCTGGCACCCACAACACATTCGACACCCTCGGTATCTCACTTGAATCCAACTAAAACAATACTATATCAGATCCTCACACTGCATTCTTGGCTCCCGTACCAAGCTCCATAGACAAGTCTGAGCCAGTCTTGGTGAGAATGTCAAACAACTCTCGTGCACCTGTCATATGGAGAGATGCTCCACTATCCACCAACTAAGTCTCATTTCCATAGATTGCACCTGAAAGAACAAATAACAACAAAATCGCCTCCTGGAATCTGTCTACAACCTCATCAACCTATGTTTTTTATGCTTGCTTCCTTCTTTCCCTTCTCCTCGAGTGTGGACACTTCGAAGCATAGTGCCCAAAATCATGACACTAAAAACATTTGATCTTGCTTAGATCATTTTTCTATCTCAACTCCAGAGATGCTTCTCTCTTGGTAGAATCCCTTCTTCTTGGAGAACCTCTTCTTCTGCTTCTAGTGTGGGATTGAAGGGCTTGGTTCTCATAACTGCCACCTTTCATGGTTCCATCCATATCATCCCTAGATGTTAATCAAGTCCCTACTTGGATACAATCAGTCCACAGTCTTTCAAATCTTGGTATCTTGTCTCATGCATAGATCCCTTTCACAAATGATTCTCAAGACGTGGGAACACCTCTCAACACCACATTCATTGACTCAACATCTTGTACTGTCTCGCCAATATCTACAAGTTGATATTAGATTTGTGTGATATTCATAAGGTACCTGACAACTTTATCCTCACCAATGATCCTAACAACTTGAAGTTGGTGCCTCAAGTGTAGCATCCTTCATGTATTCTTTTTTTGGTATAGTCCACCAAAGCATCATGCATATCCTTGGTAGTTGTCTTCTCAAAATTGTGAGGGATTAAGTGATCCTTCACCAATTCTAGCAACACACGCTTAGCCTTCACTTCTTTCTTCTTGTGTGTTGTCATTTCTGATGGATCCGTAGGAGATGCAACCACACTCTCAACATATTCCTTGAGGTCATTTTCTTCCAACAAGAGAAGAACCCTTGCCTCCCAAGCCCAGAAGTTGGTTTCCCCTTCCAACCTGTCCTCAAGCTTCAATGTGTTCACCATATTGACCTGCCCAGAACGATAACAAGAACAATAACAACACTCTTCTAGTGTTGTAGCCACCAATGTGTCTCAAGATGATTCCCTTCTCTTCATATCCCAAGCTATGAAACCATGTCATTTTTCACATACAAATCCGTGTGACTAATTTTCAGATATGCAAATTGATTCTTAGTGAGCTAACAGTGAAATCCTAGTTGTTATCAGTAAAAAAATTTGCACTGAAAATTATGACTGAGAATTATATGCAGCGAAAACAAAAAAGATTAGAGATGAATCATCAACACAATTGAGACACATTTTGTTTTGTAAACTTTATCAAATTCAAAAAATATGAGGGTAAAACAAGCCCTCTTGGTCAACACACTTTGACCACAAACTGGGACAACCTTTTCCACCAAAATTACCAAAATTTCCGAGGACAACCTTTTCAATCCCACCTTTCATGGTGTCATCCATATCATCCTTGGATGCTAACCGAGTCCCTACTTAGATACAATCAGTCCAAAGTCTATCAAAGCTTCATAGTTTGTCTTGTGCACATATCCCTTGCACAAATGGTTCTCAATATGTGGGAAGACCTCTCAACACCACATTCACCAACTCAACATCCTGTACTGTCTCTCCAATAGCTGCAAGTTGATCTTGGATATGGGTGATATTCATAAGGTACCTGAAAACTGTATCCTCATTGTTCATCCTAACAACTTGAAGTTGGTGCCTCAAGGGCAACATCCTTCTTGTATTCTTGTTTTAGTATAGATCCATCAAAGAATCGTTCATATCCTTGGTAGTTGTCTTCCCAAAAATGTGAGGGATCAAGTGATCCTTCACTGATTCTAACAACACATGCTTAGCCTTGACTTCTTTCTTCTTCTGTGTTGTCAGTTCTTGTGGACCTGTAGGAGCTACAACCACACTCTCAACATATTCCTTGAGGTCATTTTCTTCCAACAAGAGAAGAACCCTTTCCTTCCAAGCCCGGAAGTTGGTTTCCCCATCCAACCTGTCCTCAAGCTTTAATGTGTTCACCATATTGACCTACCCAGAACAAGAACAACACTCTTCCAGTGTTGTAGCCACCAATGTGTCTCAAGATGATTCCCTTCTCGTAAGATCCCAAGCTATGAAACCATGTCAATTTTCACATACACCTCTATGTGACTAATTTTCATATCTTAAAATTGATTCCTGGTGAGCTAACAGTCAAACCCTAGCTGCCATCACTAAACAATTTTACATTGAAAATTATGACTGAGAATTATATGCAGTGGAAACAAAAAATATTAGAGATGAATCATCAACACAATTCAGACACAAATTTTTATTCTGTAAACTTTATCAAATTCAAAAAATTTGAGGGTATAACTAGCCCTCTTGGTCAACACAATTTGACTACAAACTGGGACAACCTTGTCCACCAAAATTACCAAAAAATCTAAGGACAACCTTGTCCTTCACAATAGAAAAAAATCAACAAAATTACACTCAACAAAATTACCTAGAAATCACCTCTTCCTAACAAATTTGTTGTTGCCACCTATACCTATGATGACACCGTCCATACGACTATTGATGCCAGAAGTACAAACTGATGTACCTTCTTGTCAATTTGCACATGTGGCCCTGTTGTCACCTCCACACGTGCGAGTTGTCTTTTCTATTCCTCCACACGTGCAACCTTCTCACATGTGGTTGTAAGGATTGTTTATATGGCCTATTGCTCACATGTGTGAGTTGTCTCTCTCACATGTGTGGCTCCTCTCACACATGTGGTTTCAGCCCCTTCTTCGGTCTACTACTGCTCCTCCTCCTCCACATGTGTGACCTCACATGTGTGCCTCCTTAGCTGAGAAAGAAGCCTTCCTTGGCTGAAAAATAAAATAGAAAATCACCTGAAACCCTAAGCCAAATTTTCCTCACAATTGCAGAATTTCCCTTCCTAAAATTTCCAAGCTCTTATCACAAGTTCACCTCACTTATGTTATCTCCATCATGCACAATGATCTAACATCACAGTGACATCACTCCTTTATATACAAATTTAATGAGTGAGTTTAGGAGCCCTTCCTAAACTCAACAATTAATTAGAATATAACATTCTCCTTTGTGGGTGTGGAACCCCATCACAAACCCACAAATCCCATCAAGTTTCCCATGAGGCCCTAACCTCATTTTACACTAAAACAAAAGGTTTCATTGGTGCCAACAAAAAATCTCACATGCTTGGAACCTTGGCCTCTAGTGGGAATACCCCCTGAAGCTACAAAATCAACATGATTTCTTCCATGTCCTAAAGTCCAACAACAAGGAAGCAAATAATCTTGTGAATCGGGCTATCATACACCCAAATACTGGCGTTGTGAGAAATGGGACCCTCTCCCTTTCCCCTATCCCATGAATCCCACCTCAAGTTAGCATAGAAAGAAAAAAAGGGGTCCATATCTCCATTGGGACCCCCATATGATATTATACATTTGGAACAATGACACCTTACAAATTTGACAAACCCACATCTCTCAATTAGACACGGGGATGACGCATGCAAAGATCAATGAACCACGTGCATCACGTGCATCACCCCGTGACTTCCTCAACTTCTCTCATACCTCACTTTCATATCTCCTGCACCCTTCATTACTCTTGGGCACATGTGGGAAGGATTGTTTCATTATGGAAGCGATAGTGTGTACTGGTAATCATGGCTTCTGATGGTTTTGGAGTCCTGGATTCTGGCCATCAACATCAGCTCTCACTTGTGCAAAATCCCAATTTAGGGCCGACTTCATAGTGTATTATGGCATTTTTGTCTTGGAGGTTTTTCCTTGTGGATGCTCCACAATCACCTCCTGGTCCACATATTCTCTTTTGCATCTGGTTGCTCCCATGGTGATGGGTTCTCTGGGTCATTGCTTAAAACAATTATAGTTGGTCAAGGATGAGCTTGGAAACCTACATACTACAGTGCACTAAATACATATTATGTTTAATGGTATTTCATTGTAGGTACTCATGATATCAGAAGTCTTAGTTCAAGAGAGGCAAAGCATCCAACAACTCAAGGATAAATTTGAGCTTTTCCATACTCAAATGGAACAATTATTGATCTGGATTTAGGAGCGAAATGAAATGATTAACAGACTAAATACAATAAACAGAGAAGTATGAAGAACAACATAGATATCCAGTGAACAATATGTTCTATTGAATAAATGAAATAGGATGAAATTGTAAAACTGCAAAGCTAAAACACTTGCTCGAATGGTGGTAGCTATCTCTGAGAAGAGACGTGACTACTATATGTATTCGTTTGAGTAGAATGATTACAATGAGGCTCCAGAGGCCTTTTTAACATTACTCATGAATGCCAAAACGCTAGACATCCAAAAACCTAACCCTAGGAGATGAAACGCCAAAGGTTATGTGGGCCCCTATGGGTAAGTTGGTACATCAACTTCTCGGGGTCTTAACTTTTGCATACGACCTCCGTTTTAGGCTTGTGATAGCCCATTCAAAAAGACTTTTCGAGAACTACACATTACATCATCAAACTCTAAATCCATCTACAGTTTGATTATGGTGAGCCAAAAAACACTGTTTAGGGCCCCAAAATGGCCTTGAAAGTACAACAAGATGTGCTGACATGAAAACATACAAAATAATCCAATTGGATTAGGTGAGAGGCCACTAGTATCCACCTAGAAGATGTGTAGGGATTCAGACAACCCCGGAAGTGTAGAACACACAACTATAAAGAAGTACAGAAGAATGTGTTGAACTAAAAACTGTCAAGAGGAGCCAGTTGAAATAGGTGGGTGGCCACCAATATCCACCTGGATCAGTCCTCCCCCTTTAGGAAGCAATGGTCTCCATTTCATTGAGTTCCCCCATCAGGTGAGGAAAATTCTATTGAATTTGGCCTTGGGTGAGCCACTTTCCTTGGTGGAGGAGCTACCCTATCTTGGCAACCTGATAAAGCTGATCCTCTACTAGTGAGTGCCCTTGACCTGTGTGTCCACTATCTGATCAGTAGATGCATGTTCCCTACAGTCAGGGTTGAGCTCTATTGGTGCAATTATTCTACAATCTCTGAGGTGTCCAATAATGGTGGAAAATATGGTTGAAGGAGGTCCACATTGAACATTGGGTGCAAACCAAGGAAAGGTGGAGTGTTGAGCTCAAAAGCGTTGCTACCCATAGCCTTGGTGATGGTGTAAGGTGTATAAATTTCAATACAAATTATGTATTGCCTAGATTATACTGATCTAACAATTATATGTCACTATTAAATACATACTTGCTTCTACAAAAAATCTTGCGGAATTTAAAACACGGTCGCCAATTGCAATATCAAGAAGAAATATCAATCACACATAACACATATGTTTTTATCGGGAAAGCATAAAGCTAAAAACCCCACTATCATATATTATGTATATATCATGGATCATGAAACAATCTCATACAAAACTTTAATCCAGGAGCTCTCAGCACAATACACAATTGTCTCACACTGTCATACAAAAATTGACAAATTCATGTGCCAATTTACTGCCTCCAGACAACCTGCCTCCTCTGCGCAATCCCTACTGATGGAAAACCATGCAATGAATGAATTCCTCTTGCCTAGGCTACTCAATCCTCATGGGCACATCCAATGTGTGTGTGGTTGCATGAGGGCACCCACTAAAGTCACAACTGATAGTCAATCTGTCCCTTTCACCTGTTATCTCAACTGGGTCTCCATTGGATTTGACATGCATGTAGTTAACAGTGGTAAATCTTTAGTTGCATGTGAGATCACTGATTGTGAATTAATTAATAATTAATTCACTGATCTCTCACTAGTTTATTTTCAGTTACAACTAGTCTAATTGAACTTAACTCACTTAATTGAGTTAAACTACTTTACAACTCACATAACTACACATCCAACTCTGTTACAACTTCGAATCACTCAGTTACAACTAATTCGAATTGCATGTCCCACCAACCAACCTTTGAACTCGAATTTCCTATAGCTAATTGATTTGCCACTTTAGTTAACTATTTCCAAGTGCTCATTGAGAATAGATTAATATTTATTGTCCAACTATTATTAAGGGATAATAATAGTCGACATACATCTATACATAGAATTCGCTCACCATCTATAAATAGAATTTGCTCATCATCTAAAAATAGACTTCCACCTAAAAATAGCCCGAGGCTCCATCCTAGTGTAGGTGCATAATTTTCACTAGGATCTTATTGTTGAATCTCAACACTCCCTCTCAACAAGAAAGGGATTATCCTTCACCTCGATCATGTCTCTATGGTATTCAAATTTTCTTCTAGTGAGCGCCTTTGTCAGAATGTCTGCATCTTGATCTTCCATAGGAATGTACTAAAGAAACATGATCTTCCGCTGCACACAATCTCTGATATGATGATATCAGATATCTATATGCTTAGATCTATCATGAAACACAAGATTAATTGAGAGTTTAATGCAACTCTGATTATCACAATGAATCACTGTTGGATCTAAATGAGAACCAAACAAACCAACCAAGATCTTTCTCATCTACATAGCCTCACATGCAGCTTGACTCGCTACCATGTATTCCACTTTTGCTGAATTGAGTGCCACAGATCTCTGTTTCCTATTGTACCAAGAAACAACTATAGATCTGATACTAAAGATCCCCCCTAATGTGCTCTTTCTGTCCCTTGGGATGCCAGCCCAATCTACATCTGTGAAGCCATGCAACTTCACCTCATTCATCTGTCTGTACCATAATCCATACTTAGATTTGCCCCTCAGGTATCTCAGGACATGCTTACCCGCCTTCCAAAAGAGCTTGGTAGGCTTAACCATCGCTTGACTCAGCTAGTAAACCACATAGCAAATGTTCAGTCTCGTGTTCACTAGATACATTAGCGAACCCACTAACCATTGATAGACAGTAGCATCCACTACCTCTCCAAAAGTAGCATCCTCTTTCCTCCAGTTTCCTGGAAGAGGAATATCCATGGGTTTGTAGCCCTCCATGTGAAACTTACCCAGTATCTCCCTTTCATACTTGCCTTGAGACACAAAAAGTTCACCATCTCGCTGCCATATTTCCAATTCAAGGAAATAATGAAGGAGACCCATATATTTCATCTCAAACTCCTTTGCAAGATCCTCCTTGCATGAGTGTATCAACTTCTCATCACCAGTCAATATTAAATCATCAACATAAATAACAATGATTAAAAGCTTACCCTTGTAGATCCATCTCGAACCTACCACTGATTTGTCAACCGGTCTTGGGACAATTTCCCATGCACTGTTTTTGACAATGGAGTCATACTCCTCCACCATTGCATCTACCCATGTGGGATCCTGCACTGCTTCTTGAAAGGAAGATGGTTCAATCACAATACATTTTCTCATGAGAGCCATGTATCCAGTAAATCGATCAGGAGACTATCTTTGTCTGCGCTGTGAAGTAGGGGCTCCTACATTCTGTGCAACATCTAGTCTCAACCTATCATCTTTCGTTGTGTGCTTTCTGTCATTTCTGATGGATGGATCTGCATGAGTGGCTTCCTCCACTCCATGAACCTCCTCATGTGGTTGATCCACATCTTGAGACTCATCTTTGGGAACCAACAGTTCCTCCTCTGCATGCAAGTCCAACTCCCTCTCAAGGGACAACCGCATGGATTTCCCCTCATCGAATTTTATATCCGGTCGCATAACAATCATCTTACTATTAGGCAAGTACACACGATAATTATGGGGTGTTTTTGTGTACCCCACAAATATCCCAATTTCAGCAGTCGGTTCCAGCTTCTTCCTAGCGTCCTTGGTCACATGCACATAAACAGATGAGCCAAAAATATTAAAGTGTGAAACATCAGGTTTCTTACCAGTGAAAGCTTCTTCAA
>ML845692.1:12821-23283 GCA_009831015.1 Picea engelmannii | reverse complement strand
CCCTGACTCTTTCTCCACCAATGCTTTAAACTCACAAAACTTTGAGAATGTTTGATCCTTCTTCTGCATGAAGAAGATCCAACATTTACGAGAAAACTCATCAACAAAAATAACATAATACTTATGTTTTGTTGTTGAAGCAACCGAGAATGGTCCACACACGTCTGTGTGAACTCTCTCCAAGATCACTGAAGCACAGTTCTCATTTTCATGAAAGGTGGAATTTACATACTTCCCCATGGTGCAACCCTTGCATCGATCTAACTGAGCAAGTGTTCCCATTGGAAGTTCAGTAGATATTTGCTGCATGATTTTCAAGGCTCCATGATGAAGATGGCCCAATCGCCTGTGCCATAATTCGCCCTCATCCTGGCTCACCACCTTTTTATGCCTTGCTCATCATGGCAGCGCAACCATCTACCTCCAGCTTGTAGATATTCTTAACTCGAATCCCTATCTTCTTGACTTGACCCATTTTTTTATGTCGCAGGAAATCTTTTCCATCGTTGGAAACAACATCATAGCCTCTGTCCTCCAACATTACGACTGAGACCAAGTTTTTCTTCAGACCTGGAACATGCATAACATCTTTCAATTGAAATGGTTTACCTGTCTCCCTCTAAAAGGTAATGGTACCAATGCCAGTCACACTATATAGTCCATCGGTTCCCATATCTATATGCATTTTGAGATCTTTCTCCTCCAAGTCGTAGAAATGCTTCGTATCTCCCGTCATGTGGAAGGAAGGACCACTATCCAAATACCACACTGATCCAAATGCACTTGACACCATGCATGATATCAAGGAGAAGTCAAGTTCAAATTGTGAGGCAAGGGCCTCACCAGCTGCAGCTCCAACAACCTTCTTGTTCTTCTTCTTCTGCGGACAATTAGTAGCGAGATGCCCATGTTTGTGACAGTGAAAACACTTCACTTTGGAAAAATCCAGCTTCTTGACTTTAGACTCGGATTTTGGATGGAATTTCTTCCCCTTCCCTTTCCTTGCCTTGGCATCCAAAGCACAATCCTCTTCATCATCATGCTTTGATGAAGATCCATCTCTGGTGTTCTGCCTAAACTCGTCCTGCATCAAATCCGACCATAGTCGTTCCCAATCTGGAAATTTTTCCCTTCCATTGATAGAGTCTTGATAACTGTTACAACTCTTGGGAAGTCTTAGGAGATCCAAGCTCACCAAATCATCATCAACGACTGTTATTCCCACACTCCCCAACTCATCCCGACATTGGACAAATTTTGTGAGATATTTTGGAATGGAGTCGCCTTTTTCCATCTTGATCTTCCTAAGTTTATATTTGAGCACCAATTTCATATGGTCATTGTTGTTTTGGAATAGATCCATCAAAGCCTTCCACATTGCATATGGTGTGGATTTCCCATGGAGGTTTGAGACAATGTGGTCTCGTACTCCCTCCAACAGGATTCTCCTCGCCTTTGCCACTTTCTTTTGCCATGCATCAAGATTTGCATCGTCTGCAACATCTAGCTTAGGAACATCTTTGTCAATGAATTCCTTCAAGCCATTGTCTTCGAGTACTGCCTCCATCCTATCCTTCCAAGAAATGTAGTTCGAGCTGCCCTCGAGTGCATACTCTAACCTCAAGCCATTGAAATCCATTTCGATCTTGAATCAGTTGTAGCACCAAGAAAGTCTTTCTGCAAATTCGAATTCTATTCAGTCACAAACTCAACTTCTGCTTTACTTCTACAATTCCCTGTGCTCTGATACCATGTAGAAATTTCAATACAAATTATGAATTGCCTGGATTCTCCTGATATAACAATTATATGCCACTGTTAAATACAGAATCGCTTCTACAAAAATTCTTGCGGAATTTAAAACACGATCGCCAATTGCAATATCAAGAAGAAAGATCAATCACACATAACACATATGTTTTTACCGGGAAAACATAAAGCTAAAAACCCCACTATCATATATTATGTATATATCATGGATCATGAAACAATCTCATACAAAACTCTAATCCAAGAGCTCTCAACACAATATACAATTGTCTCACACTGTCATACAAAAATTGACAAATTCATGTGCCAATTTACTGCCTCCAGATAACCTACCTCCTTTGCATAATCCCTGCTGATGGAAAACCCTGCAATGAATGAATTCCTCTTACCTAGGCTGCGCAATCCTCATGGGAACATCCAATGTGTGTGTGGTTTCATGAGTGCACCCACTAAAGTCACAACTGATAGTCAAATTGTCCCTTTCACTTGTTATCTCAACTAGGTCTCCACTGGATCTGACATGCATGTAGTTAACAGTGGTAAATCTTCAGTTGCATGTGAGATCATTGATTGTGAATTAATTAATAATTAATTCACTGATCTCTCACTAGTTTGTGTTTAGTTACAACTAGTCCAACTGAGCTTAACTCACTTAACTGAGTTAAACTACTTTACAACTCACATAACTACACATCCAACTCTGTTACAACTTCGAATCACTCAGTTACAACTAATTCGACTTGCATGTCCCACCAACCAACCTTTGAACTTGAATTTCCTATAGTTAACTGATTTGCCACTTCAGTTAACTATTTCCAAGTGCCCATTGAGAATAGATTAATATTTATTGGTCAACTATTATTAAGGGATAATAAGAGTCGACATACATCTATAAATAGAATTCGCTCACCATCTATAAATAGACATCATCTATAAATAGAATTTGCTCATCATCTAAAAATAGACTTCCACCTAAAAATAGCCTGAGGGTCCATCCTAGTGTACATGCATAATTTTCACTAGGATCTTCTTGTTGAATCTCAACATAAGGTCCATACCAAAGTGGGCAAAGCTTCCGATGGGGCCCTGTAAGACACTCCTTCTGCAAATGTAACTAGACCTTATCTCCAACCTGAAACTGGTGCAGTACAATGTGTTGATGATGGCGCTACTTGTAATTGGCATTGACTTTCTACAAAATCTCATGGACCTGTTGGTGGATGTGTTGAATCCGCTCAATGAATCTGTTGTATTTCTTGGTCTCAGACTGAACATGGGAGGATTCTATCTACGTGGTGGCCAAAGGTAGTGCAACATCAATGGAACCCAAGGGTTGGAATCCCAGTCCCACCTGAAATGGCATATGGTCGGTGGAGCTATGGAGAGCCATGTTATAACTATGTTGAACATAGGGGAGACTCTCATCCCATGTACATGGATACTTAAAGTTGTACATGCGCAGGATGTGCACAATCATCTGATTGACGACCTCTGTTTGGTCTTCTGTTTGGGGGTGGAAAGCAGTGGATTTAGTGAGCTTGGTGTCCAACAGTGACCAGAGACTCGACCAAAATGTGTTGAGGAACCTATTGTCCCGGTCGAAGAAGATGGTATGTGGTATCCCAAAATGGACCCACACTCGTTCGAAGAATATCTTTGCAGTATATGTCGTTGTGATGTTCTTCTTGTCGGCTGTGAGGATGACCATCTTCTAAAACTGATCAACGACCACAAATACATAATCATTGCCTTGCTTGGTGGACAGAAGGACAAACATGTAATCGATCGAGATGGATTCCCAAGGCTTCTCAGGGGTAGGAAGAGGGGTGTATAATCCTTTATTCTTGATGGTTGGCTTGGCAATGGCACATGTAGTGCAAGATCCGATATACTTTCTCATGTCCTGTCGAAGTTCTGGCCAATAAAAATGTTTTTGGAGAACGACCACAGTTTTCTCCATGCAAAAATGTCATGCCATGTGACTGTGGTGGGCTTCCCAAACGATCTTTGCACGCTCACTTGCAGGAACACATAGATGGCCCAAATGGTATAACAACATGTCCTGAATGTGAAAATCGGTGATAGTTTCACCTGTACCTAAGAGCTGATAGGTGGTGGCGAAGTTTGAATTATGTTGATAAAGTTGGGGCCACTCAGATGCCTCATGTCCATAGGAATGGAGCACAATGATGAGTGTAGCCACGGGAGGTCGACTATGGTAGTCACTAACATGATTTGTGCTCCCTGTCTTATACTTGATGTTGAGATGGAACTACTGTAGGTAGGTGGACCACTTCTGATGGAGGTCATTCTGTAACTTCCCCTATGTCTGTATGAACTACAGAGGTTTGTGATCAGTTTGTATGATCGTCTCCTTTCCCAGAATGTAATGTTTCCATTGACGAAAGGCTTGTACAATGGAATACATTTCCTTGTCATAGGTGGGGTATTTCTAGACAGTATCTGAGAGTGTCTCACTATGGTATGCCACTGAATGACCATGTTGAGTGAGAACTGCACCTACAACATAGTCAGATGCATCAGTCTCAATCTTGAACGATTGTTGTACATCGGGAAAGGAGAGTACTGGAGCTGAGCACAAGTTGTGCTTCAGATCATCAAATGCTCATTGTTGTTCCTTCCCCCACACGAACTTTTACCTTCCACCACCCTTGGTCACATGGATGAGGGCCCATGCAATATGGGAGAATCCCAACACTAACTGTCTGTAGAAGTTGACTAGTCCCAAGAAGCTTCGAAGCTCGGTTAGTGTGGTCGGGGCTGGACAGTCATGGATGAATTGGATATTAGCGGGATCAACATGTACCCCATGCTCATAAAAAATGTAGCCCAAGTATTTGACCATGTTCATGCCAAAGGAACATTTTTCCAAGTTGGCATATAGCTTGTGTTGTCGCAGAGTGCTCAAAAACTGTTGAATATGCTGCATGTGATGCTCCCAAGTTCTGCTAAAGATGAGGATGTCATCCAAATATGCCACCACAAAAGAGTTGGTGAAGGGTCTTAATACATCATCCATCAACCTCATGAAAGTGGCTAGTGCATTTTTTAGGCCAAAGGGCATGACCAACCATTCGAAGATACCTTCCTTAGATTTGAAAGTTGTCTTCCAGACATCAGTTGGTTCGATAGGAACCTAGTGGTAGCTAGACTTTAGGTCAATCTTGCTGAAGATATTTCCCCCTTGAGTTCGTCAAGAAGGTCATCAATCCTCAGAATTGGGTACTAGTTTATGAATGTGATTTTGTTTAGCACTCTGTAATCAATGCAGAGTCACCAGGTCTCGTCCTTCTTCTACATCGGTACAATCGAGCTTCCGCAAGGGGAGGAGTTGGGTCTTATGTGCTCTTTTTGAAGAAGATCCTGGATTTGATGCTTGATTTCTTCATTTTCCATTAGCGAGCGATGATAGACTGGTCCATTTGGCAGAGGTGCATCGGGGGTTAGATCAATTGGATGCTTGACTTAACAGTGCATCGGTACCCTGGTGGGTAAGGAGAATATGTCTCTGTACTCTTCCACGATCCCGTTCACTTGCTTCTGTTGCAATGAGAGGCTCTGTGTAGAGGCCATAGATTTGGCAGTGACCTTCTTCTTACTCTGAGCATGGATCACAAAGAAGACGAACTTCCCGGTATGTGAAATGACCTTACTGCATTGCTTAACAGAGATTAAAGAAATAATGGTACTTGGCGCTACCTCTGGTATCCTGTACAATTGTCTACCCAAAGTAATAATAACATTGCAGAGTCTAGACTAATACAAAACATGACACTTCCATAAATATGGTTGTCCTAAAATAACATCACAAACTTCAAGGGAGCAATATCACACAATACCTCATCTTTGAAAGGCTTGATGTCATAGGGCAGACGACATTGTTGGATGACACAAAGATCTCTTCCTTGGTGAAGCTAGTCGATGGTGTGGGTTGCAGGTGCGGTGTCATCGCCAAGTCCAGCCTTTTGACGACCTCTGCTGAGATCAGTTTCTTCTGACAGCCGCTATCGATAATGAAATGAAGCGGAGCCTCCTTTACCCACATATGCGAGTGAAAGAGGCATTACCCTTCCTCTGGTTCTTCTGGTTTGCTTGGCTAAAATTTGATGGTAGCGATAGTGGCACTAGGTTCATCATCAATAATCTGCTTCCCTCCTTCTGTATTTGATTTTGAATCAGAATCGACCTCTGACTCGGAAGCCTTCATCTCGGCCACGAGTGACTGCTTCGAGTGACATTATTTAGTGTTGTCCCAAGAGATTTTATGGTATTCACACCATTTTCCCATGTCCTTCTTCATCTTCACATTGCCCTTTTTGTGTTGCAACTTGGACTGGTTGTCCTGAGAGTGGCCATCTTTGCTTTGTCACTTACTTTGTGGGTTGGGGTTGCCTTTTCCCTACTTCAGCTTTGAGGAGTTTGCAGATCCAAACTCTCGCCTTTTCTGCTTAATTTTTTGCTCGATCTTGACAACATATCTATAAGACGTACCCAATGAGGCGATGTCCAGAAACTCCATTTCTATTTGACTGTATCTATGCAGACAACTACGGTATTTGAGCACCAGATGTCACTCAAAGTATTTGATACCCAACTTGGTGCACATGGTATGGAAAATGTTGGTGAAATCTGGTACTGTTTGGTCCCTTTATTGACGCAGGCTGGTCCATCTAGTGTACTGGTCCTCATAGCTTCCAACAGGGTAGTATTGTTATTTAATGACATACCGGAAGGAATCCCATGTAAAGGCAACCATAAATATTGTAGATTCCTCTATAGCCCTTTGCTCGGATTAAGTATCCCACCAGTCCTTAACATGGGGGACGACCTTGAGGTGTGCAAAAGTAATATTTTCCCTATAGGAAAAATTGTGGACCGAAAAATACCCTTCGATCAGATTCAACCATTTATCTAGAGCATCCGCATCTATCAGTCCTTCAATTAATGGAATATCAAAATTTACCTATACCTTGAAGGGGGGGTTGCTTGGCCACTTGATGAAGATGCTTCTCCTGTGGGAAACTGCCGAAGGATTTGTGCAAAGTTGTCCATGATTTCGTTCCTTTATCGCGCAAGGGATTCCTCAAGCAACATTTTAAAAGGATCTCCTGCTCCATCATCTTTCTTTTCATCTCCCATGGTTTTTTTTCGGGCTTGGCGTGACCGATCTTGCAACAACTCGATTGGTTCGAGTCCCAACTTCTTGTACCCAGATCTTGTCGGGGACATGCACGAAGAAAAATAAATGAAGAGAAGATCGCTCTGATAAAACTCATCCGGATTTATGAGCGGAACGAATTGACTAATAGACTGAATACAATAAACATAGAGATACAAAGAACAACACAAATATCCAGTGAACAATATCATCTATTGAATAAATTAAATAGGATGAAACTATAAAACTGCAGAACTTAAAGACTTGCTCAAATGGTGGTAGTTATCTCTGAGAAGAGATGTGGCTGCTACGCGCATCCCTCTGAGCGGAATGATTACAATGAGGCTCCAAAGGCCTTTTTAACATTATTCATGAATGGCAAAACCCTAGACCTCAAAAAACCTAACCCTAGGAGCTGAAACGCCAAAAGTTATGTGGACCCCTATGGGTAAGTTGGTACCTCAACTTCTCGGGGTTGTAACTTTTGCATACGACCTATGTTTTAGGTGTGTGATAGCCTGTTGGAAAGGTCTTTTCAAGAACTACACATTACACTATCAAACTCTGACTCTATCTACAGTTTGACTGTGGTGAGCCAAAAAACACTGTTTAGGGCCCCAAAATGGCCCGGGAACTACATCAAGATGTGTTGACATGAAAACATACAAATTAAGCCAGTTGGATTAAGTGTGAGGCCACAAGTATCCACCTGGAATATGTGTAGGGATTCAGACAACCCTAGAAGTGTAGAACCCACAATAACAAAGAAGTACAAAAGAACGTGTTTAACTAAAAACTGTCAAGAGGAGACATTTGGAATAGGTGGGTGGCCACCAATATCCACCTGGGTCAATTATGCGTCTGGCCTCCCCATGGAACTTCCTCTAGGAATGAATGTGGAAATTTAGATTCAACCTCTTCTCCAGCACAACAACCCCCTTAGTGGGACTTGAACTTCCCTTCTCCAGGTTCTGGTCATGGGTTTTTAATTCAGAATAGTCCTATGTTTCTAGTTTATGAACTTTTTTGTATCTGTATCATAGGGTGATCCATGACCCTAGAGGAAACAAAGAATCAACCTACCAATGGAGAATTGGGATAGCCTTAAACGAGCAAGCCAAAGCCTATCCACTCCTACAAGGGTTATCATTAGCAAACAAACAAGGCATTCATTGTCTCATGGTTATTAGAGACTCCAAAATTAAAAATCAGACATGCACATTATCAGACCCTCCCCAAATATACATAACTCAAATCCATCTTTCTAAGAATTCAACAAGAAATTAAGGCCTTCAACAATATTGATTTGTCAATTTTCACTTACACCTCTATGTGACTAATTTTAAGATCATAAAATTGATTTCTAGTAAGTTGACACTCAAACCCTAGCTGTTATCACTGAACAATTTTACACTGAAAATTATATGCATCAGAAACACAAAAGATCAAAGATAAATCATCAACACAACTAAGATACAAATTTACTTTCTATAAAATTTATCAAATTCAGAAAATATGAGGGTAAAACCATCCCTCCTCGTCAACACACTTTGACCACAAACGGGGACAACCTTGTCCACCAAAATTACCAAAAATTATGCGGACAACCTTGTCCCTCACAATAGAAAAAAATCAACAAAATTACCTGGAAATCACATCTTCCTAAAAAATCTGTTACTGCCACCTGTACCTGTGATGAAATGATCCTTATGGCTATTGATGTCAGCAGTACAGACTGTTGTACCTGCATTTTAGTATGCATGTGTGGCCCTGTTGTCACCTCCACATGTGCAAGTTGTCTTTTTTGTTCATCCACACGTGCGGCCTACTCACACGTGGTTGTACAGACTATAAAGACTGTATGTACGACTTGATGCTCACATGTGTGAGATTTCTCTCTTACACGTGCAGTTGTTGCCCCTTATTCGGCCAACTACTGCTCCTCATCCTTCAGATGTGTCACCTTACACATCTGCCTCCTTGCTGAGAAAGAGGCCTTACTTGGATGAAAAAATGAAACAAAAAATCACCTCAAACCCTAGGCCAGATTTACATCACAATTGCAAAATTTACCTTGTTGAAATTTCCAAGACCCTAGCATAAGTGCACCTCACTTATGCTATCTCCATCATGCACAATGATCTAATGTCACACTGACATCACTCCTTTATATACAAGTTTAGTGAGTGAGTTTAGGATCCCTTCCTAAACTTAACAATTAATTAGAATAATTTATTCTCCTTTTGTGGGTGTGGAACACCATCACAAACCCACAAAGCCCATAAACTTTCCCATGAGGCCCTAGCCTCATTTCTAGGTTGATTTCACTAAAATTAAAGGTTGAACTAGTTCCAAGGAAAATTCCCACATGCATGGCACCTTGGTCTCTAGTGGGAATACCTCCCAAAGCTACAAAATCAACACTCCTTCTTAGGGAGGGAGGTATCCCATCCATAATAATCTGGATGCACCTTTGTCTCCAGTACTGGGAGTAACTCTATATCTCGTGTTGAATCCAACATAGTTGCACTCCAATCCTCTTGAATGGCTTATCCCTCTATCACTAAAGTAGATCATGTTATTCAGTCTACCTCATTAGTTTCTCCCTCTATGAATGAGACAAATCACACTCCCTAGTCCTCCTAATTGGATGTCTCCTCTATCATTGTAGAGAAATTTGCTGAAACAAATGGATGCTCCCTAGAGAGCACACAACTCCTAGAATCCTCCTACCTCTGAACCTCTTGTCTGTCTCCTCAATTGATGACATGTGTCTTTTAGTCCTATAATATGTCTATCTCCCAATTGATCTTGAGAGGGAATTACCTATGAATGAACAACTCTCCCTCTGAGCCAACTGACTCTCTTCAAGATTAGGCTCACTATGAGACCACATGCTCCCTCTAGAACATGACTCCCTTTGAGTCTGATGACCTCCTCCGAAATCTAGTCTCCTCTTAATAGTCTTCGGAGGCTGCTCCTCCCTATTGGATCTTGAGGGTTGACTACCTCTAAACTTTGGCTCCCTCTAACTCGACACGACTAGTGGGGCCACTTGCCTCACTACTCGTGGAGCCACTTTCTCCCTTAAACCTATGCTACCGATGGGGCCACCTTCCTCACCACTGGTGGAGCTACATGCTCCTCTACATCTGTCTCTCTGCTCATGTTGGCCATAACACACATAGGTTGGCTCCTCATCCTATATATGTTTCCCTCTCTAGCTCCAAGAATCGCTACTTATATGAATCTATATCGTCTAAGAAAAAAAAATACCTGTCCATATCAAAATAATTCATGATATCCCTTCCTCTCAATATTCGATATTGATGATAGGACACTCCTCCTGAGTTTTGACACCCACAACACATTTGACACCCTTGATATCTCACATGACTCCAACCGAAATGATATTGTACCTTATCCTCATACTACATGCTTGGCTCTCGTACCAAGCTCCACACACAATTTTGAGCAAATCTTGGTGAGAGTGTTGTTGAGCCTCTAGATGGA
>ML845691.1:8034-48325 GCA_009831015.1 Picea engelmannii | reverse complement strand
GGACCGATTACCTCATGGAGCAAGAACCTTTCCTGATGCAAGCCCAAGCCGGTAGTGATGGAAGTTGGTACTGCTGGCAGGACAAATCTGGCTGAGAAGAAAAAGTGGGTCCTCCAGGACCATGCTCAGGTCGCTCCTGCTCTCGGTACTCCATGTCTAGGACCATGTGGGCCTCGAGACATGATCTCCTAGTTATCCCTAATATCGGGGATAACAGTACATATTGATGAGTAGTTGACACATGATTTGTACATACTTGGTACATGGTTGGATGCACTTGTTTATGGTACAGTTTGATTACAGGTTGTTTGGTACAGGTTGGTGCATGGTTGATGCACTTGTTTATGGTACAGGTTGATGCATGGTTTAGATTTATTGGTACAGGTTTATAGTAGTATATCTCAGAGTGATAGTGTGATAGTGGTTCCATCATTCTACTTCTACTTTAGGGTGGTTGGATGGGACAAGGATAGGTGGTTGTAGCCACCTTCCGGTTGTAGATGGAGAACATAGGGGGTTGTAGCCTCCTTCTGGTTGTAGCCAGAGAATTGGGGAGTTGGAGATTCCCTAAGGTTGTAGCCTGAGAAACTAGGGGGTTGGATCCTCCTTCCAGTTGTAGCCAGAAAACAAAGGAATTCGGTGCTTCCAATGAATGTAATTCTTCAAGACATATAAGAAAAAGCATTTTGTGGTTTTCTCCCGATTTGGGTTTCCACGTAAAACACTGGTGTACTGTGTATGTGTGTGATTTTTTATTTCTTACTATTCATTATTGGATAATAATTCTACATTGATATAACATTTGAAGAAAAAGGATTATAATTATGCTTTTACTAATTCACCGCCCGTCTCAGTAATCCAACATCCTAATGTTATGAAAAAACATCTACATGTACATGAAATTTTACATTAGAATTAGCAAACACAAAAATTAGGACACTTACCATTTTTTGTTTGAGTATATTAAAAGTAGCTTCACATTCAAGGGTCCACAAGAATAGTTTAGCTTTCTTCAATAACTTCTCTAGAGGCTATGTGATCAAGGTATAGTTGTAGATGAACCTTCTATAGTAGCTATTATGTACCAAAGTAGACTACATCTATTTAACATTAGTTGGTTTAAGTAGATTCATAATGAAAACAATCATGGAAGGGTCACCCAATATTCCTTCCTTATAGACAATGTGTCCCAACAAAATGCCAAATGGTACATAGAATATGCACTTACTCAAATTTAGGGAGATCTAGAGCTGCCTACATTTATCAAACATTAACTTCAAAAGCCCAATATATTCCTTCAACAATTTATATACAATTCAATCATCCATATATACCTCCAAAAACTTGTGAAAGAAATATCTAAAGGTTGTAATCACAACTTGAGAAAAGATACCTGGTGCATTCTTGAGCCCAAAAGGCATGAAATTATAAGCAAAGGATCCTTATTTTCTAGTAAAGGTGGTCTTATTATTGTCTTGTTTTTCAATTCATACTTGATATATCTTGAAAAACAATATATAAAGGAATAATCCCTTTTTACTACAACTTGATCAATCACCTCATCACTAAAAGGATTGGGAAAAGTATCATACACAAGTACAGTTTAAGCTTCTAAAGTCCACACAAACCTTAATGTCATGAAAGTCATTATTGTTATGAATAACAATAGGAATGATCTATTTGGATTCATCTACGAGAACATTAATCGTATTTACAATATTATGTCAAATTCTTTCTCTACCTTCTCCGTAACCCTGGGATTAAGATGATAGGGTTGATGGTTAACAATATTAGCATAGGACCACAACTCTATCCTCATCTCCCCAAACTCTTCTTGAATCCCTTTCATCTCAGTAAAAATATACATAAACAATTCATTGTATTCTTTCAATAGGGCCTAAATATTAGACATGGTCTTCTCATCCTTGTAATCTCCTTAGAAGCCATTTTATGCCATCCTTCACTTCCAATATTGACTTTCTGCAACTTCAAATTCTAGTGATATATCATACTATTAACATCATTATTATTCTCTTTAATCAATCATATCCTTTACATGGATATTTCTTCATCCGTATTTTTGTGTAAAAAGTTCAATTAAATTTTTTTGTTGAAATTCTAAATTATAAACTTAGTGTCTTGAACTTCATAATTTGAGTACCAAGTACATGGAGATGTCTTCATCTGTATTTTAGGATTTATAGGTGCATTTCCAAATTTTGTTTCTTAATTTGAGTACTAAGTACATGGTGTCACTAGCTAGCTACACTAGAAAGAAACCACAAAGATCAATATGGTTATAATGGCATCCATAGGTCCCAACATTTCATCGGGAAGTGACCAATTATCTCTAGATTTGAGATCAAATTCCCTAAGAAGGGAGTGATTGGTGTGGTACCAAGTCAGTGGTGTGCAGTATATGATTTTATCTCATTGTAAAAACACTTCAAGTTCTTAGTAGACTTCCTTGAACCCTTAGGTTTTCCATCGATGATTGTGTTTCCCTTTAGTTTATTCTTTCCTTTGTCCTTACTCTTTATTCTAAAGGCACTTTTGGATGCTTTGCTATTTCTTATAAACTATTTATTGAATCTATCCTTTTTTAATAATTGTCTACACAACTTAAAAGTAATTTAGTAATCTCCTTGGTGACATTTAAAGTTTCAACAAAATTTTCAAAAGGAGATAAACTCTTCAAGGTAATCACTACCAAATCTTGGACTTGTATCAACTTATCATTTGTTATGGACAACTTTATTAACATTCTAACCTCTCTATTCTTCGAGTGAAAGACTTCTTGCCCATTCTCATCATCAGAGTTTCTCCTACCCTTTCCTGTGACCAATCCTAACAATCCATTGCATTGGAATCTGGTAATCATACATTTCTTCTAGATATTGAAATTGTGACCATTGGAATTCTTACTAGGGTTCAACAATATCTACAAGAAATGCATTAGTTTTTCTCAACAAATAAATGCCAAGCACCAATGGAATACTTTAACTAATCCTAAGAAATCAAAATTCACCTCCAAAACTTAGTTGTGTAGACACATTGCTATACCACCCGACACTATACCTGATGATGCCACATTGGCATCAATCCAACACCACCATTATCTTGTTGGGTTCTAGAAGATTGTTTTTTTGTTTAATTGACTCTAGAAAACATTTTTTTTTTGTAAGAAGTTCAATTAAAAATTCTGTTGAAATTCTAAATTAGAAACTTAGTGTCTTGAACTTCAGAAATTTTACCTCTTTCCTAAAGTGTCCTAGATATGGTCCCTGAGAATTTACATCCTTAGGGATGATATGAAATATAATAAATCAATAGAAACATTAGATGATATTTCACTTCTTAACAACCCTAATCCACTAGGTAATTCAAGAGAAAAGATATCAAGCTTATGCCGCAAGTTTCAACATTCTAGGGAAATCTTATCATGCATAAACTAGATCTGAAAGTCACTTTTTGTCATTGATGGTGTTATAGTACATACAAGAAAACAAGTATTTTTCAGATCTATCTTCATTGAGTGAGGTAAGTTCAGGTAGAATAGAGGAAAGTGAGACATCTAGTAGGTCTAACAGGTGGAGATCAACTAGAGGTGAGAAGATCAGAAGAAAATTCCATAGACGCATTGAATTTTTTCTTGCGAAAGGGGGATCATGTTATTATGATCATGAGAGCATAGACAACATTGAGGTGCCCTTGAGGGACAAACATATAGTGAAACAATGGGTACCCAAGGATCTTCTTGAAATAAACACTCATTTTTGTGTAAACAAAAGGATATACTGGATTGCTCCATCGTCATTACATGGTTTGGGGATATTTTCCATGGATAGAATAAATGTTTGTTACAACATATTAACTAAATTGATGGAGTACGTCGGACTCTATTATATCTACAAATATTGGATGCAAATAGTCCAATATACAAAAAGTATGTAAAGATATGGCTTGGCTGCAAATTTTATACAACTAAAAGACAATGATCAAAATAAAGGAGAAACTATCTATATTGACGGAATGCCAAAAGAAATGTGGAATATTGTCGGGTTTATAAATAGTACATGACCCACAACCACAAAATAAGCGACCCAATTGCGTTTTTGAGGGGCGTGAAGGAAACCGTGTGTTCATATGTGCAATAAAATCAATAGTTGCAGGGGAAGAGTTATTGATTGATTACAATTTGAATCGAATAGATACAAATGTTGCTATTATGGGGTCGGTATGTATACTAATTTACCCAACCTGTAAGAAATGACTCTTATATTTTATGATTTTCATTATGTTCTTTACTGTGTTAATCCATTTGGAGAGCTTTGGTCTATTTATTCAGTGTGGCCTATTTTTGTTATCAACAATAACATTCCTCCTTGGATGTCAATAAAGAGGGAGCATTTCTTATACATTTGAATTTAATGTGGCAGGCTAATCGTGGTAAATCAAAAGCGGCCTCAGAACAGGTAAATGAACAACAATTTTTGAATTTCATTTAATCTGCATTTTATTTTTGTGACGACCAATTATTTTATTTGTTTACATAACTTGAATTATCATTTATTTTGTTGAATATGAAGTCAGCAGACCATGATGTTGATGATTATTTGCTCGAAGAAAGATATTTGTATGAATCCCCCGACCCTATGGTTTTAATTAAAAAAAAGATCAATAAAAAAAACAAAGAAATAGCTCACTTGTTAGATATTCTAGATCGAACTCTCGAGGTTGAAGAAAGGATCAGAGAAGTTATGACAAGGCTTAAGACATATAAGGTAATAACTATAATTTCAAGTGGTTTTATTTTTATGTCATAAGATCAATTATGAAAGATTGATTTTTAACTTTTACATTATCTAAACGAAACATATTTTCTTTCTTATATAGAGATTTTTGGATCATGTTGACCCCGACATGCATGGTGTTGGTAGTAGTGGCACTACACAGACGCCAGAGGGTCCCGATGTAGGCCTTCGTAAACCTGCTAGGACGTTTCTATTCAGATCTCCACCTTCCACACCATTAGGTGGGAGCCACAACACGCACACCGAGGAAGAGGCCACACAGATAGGCTCTGGAGTTGGTGACGGAGATGAGGTTGATGATTTAACCAACTATATGGTTGTTTTTCCTAAAGCAATACATGTGACCATCGCGTGGACCCTTAAGGGAAAATTTATGTTCAACGAGGAAGGGAATCCATCAAAGCAAGTTAAAGTCCCAGGTAATTTTTAAAATTTTAATTGATTCATGTTCTTTATGTAGAAAAATATAAATCATCTAAATTATTATTTTTAAATTAATAATCATATAATTTTTTTTCATGTAGGGAACAATGATTTTAATAGGTCCTTGGAGAATAAGGCATTGCTAATTTTTGGGCCCACCATACAGGAGAGGTGGAATTCCCAGAATTCCAACCT
Organism: Picea engelmannii; assembly: GCA_009831015.1. NCBI lineage: Eukaryota > Viridiplantae > Streptophyta > Pinopsida > Pinales > Pinaceae > Picea > Picea engelmannii. The sequence goes on along the minus strand of ML845691.1, from coordinate 42,893 downwards.
TAAAAAAGAATTGATGGATTATCTTGAAATCCTTTTTGGTGTAGACACATTTAATTAGACCTTGTCCACCACCGCAGTTGGCCAATATTTAAAATATATGCGAGAAACGTATATGAACCACTTGAAAGAAAATGATAGGTACGAGCGTCCTATGATGATTCCAGAGAGGGAGTGGAAGGCCCTCATTGAGGATGCAAAAGAGAAGAAATTGATAGATGAAGGAAAAATACCCTCTGGTCCCGGAAGGTAAATTACAATTTCAATTCAATACCTTCAATTTTTTTTATATGTAAATAAAAGTGTGGTATATATTGACATACTTGAAACTTTTGATGATAGGTTGACTAACAAATTAAAGGAAAAAAAATAAATTCTTTCCAAATGTGACCAGAACAAGCTAGGTCAGGTCGGCTATTTGAAGTTGAAGTCACGAATTCTAAATATCCAAATATCTTATTTGTATCACCTTCAAAATTTTAGGTAATTGCAATGAATAACATTAAAAATGCATACTCTTATGCAATGTAGAGTGACTATTTTGTTGGAGTTACTTCACACACCTAGGATTTCTTTTTCCTAAGGTTTTTCCTTGTTTATTAGTCATAATTAGTCATTATCCAATCTCCTATATTTTAGGAGAGAATATTCCACCTGGAGAATATTCTCTTTCAGTTGACACTTCAGTTTGACTAGTTGAGTTGAGTTTAGATGTTGCATTGGGATCATCACCATGCTAATTCAACCTTGCCTTGGGATCATCACCAAATTGGTGCATTAGCCTTGATTCGCTGAGTTAACTCCTCGCTACTCTTTGTTCAGTCAGTTAATTGAAGACTAGTTGACTAGTTAACTCAACTAGGTGGCAGTTCACTCCCGTAACTGCCTAAGAGACTAGAATAGGTGGCAGTTCACTCCTGTAACTGCCTAAGAGACTAGAATAGGTGGCATTTCACTCCCGTAACTGTTGGTGTGTGTCAATATCACTCTATACCACCACTATGGCGCATTGGTTATCCTCAAGTCGAACTCACTGAGTTATACAAAGTATATCATGTGTAAACTATTCATTTTTCACAACAGTTAATGAGAATTCTTTCATTATTTCTCTCCTTCTTCTTTCTCCAATTCTCTATGAATATGTGTGTATTATTGTTTATCTAGATCTAATATGTGCAGTTTCAACACATTTACTTGGTATCAAAGCTGAAGGACTGCTAAGCAAAAGTTACACCAAAAAAATTTGCAGGTACAAAAGATTGAAGACAATAGAAATATGGAATTCCAAAAAGAATTCATTCTTACACCTTACAACTATTTTGCATGGAAGGAGAAAATAACCATACTTCTCCAAACCAGAGGGTTGTACAGGTTAACCTTGAATATAGATACAGAATCGACATCAGCCATAGAAAAATCAAAGTATTTAAATTGCATGGATGAGGCACTCAGAACAATTTGCAGTCTTATTTCTCCCGATCTCCTTTTTCATATATCTTCCTGTAACACTCCCAATGAAGCCTGGACCACCTTGGAAGGGCTATCTGGAAAACAAGATGAGATGAGGGGACACATGTTGGAGGTGGAGCTTCTCACATTGGATCCAAAATGCTTCTATAATATCCAAGATTTCTTTACAAAATTCAAGGATTTACTGTCGCAACTCAAATCTTGCGGGGTTGATAAATCGATGGAGGAGAAACAAATGGTTCTCACCATTCTCTCCAATATTGGTCCTAAATTGTCTGTATTCGTATCCAAATTCCATACTTTCAGATTCGCCTTTGGATCCACCTGGAAGATGCCTTCTCTTGAGGACTTTATCGAATCACTGACACAAGAGCAAACCAAGCTCATCAACATGGGCACAATCAAAGGCCCAAGGGTGCATGCACTCACTGTGCATGATGGAAGCCACAAATATCAGAAATATAAAGATAAATATAAGTGGAAATCTCATGCACATCTGAAGAAGGAACGGTACACAAAACCCTTCATCGATGCCTCCGGATCCAAAGGAGAAAAGGGAATAAAAGGAGAGAAATGCACGTACTGTCACAAAGGATTCCATTCGGAATATGCATGCATGAAAAAACAAATAGATCCGATGTCTTAAATACTTCAGCAAAACAACCTTGGAGATCGCATCCCCAAGGGTGCAAAGAAGAAGAAGCCAAAATATATGAATTCCAAGAAAGACAATTCTAGCCATGCCTTGATTTCCATCAACTCCTCTCTCGATGCTTGGATCATAGATTCAGGAGAATCACATCACATGGATGCCTCAAAAGCAGTATATTCTTCTTTGGATACATTCAAAGGTCCTCCTATTCTGATGGGGGACAACTCTTCTGTCAAATTCACCGACAAAGGAAGGATTGAGCTCACCAACGGAAGCTTCGAGAATGTGTTGCATGTTCCCAAACTTTCTATCAACCTTCTCTCCGTATATCATATGACGAATTTTGGCACCAGAACGAAATTCATATTCACACCAAATTCTTTGGACATCTACAACATGCAAACCAAATGCAGGGTTGCTACCAGTGAGGTAAATAATTAGTCTAGATTGTATACATTTTTTGAATTCATTGAACCTGATTCTACTTTACTACTTACTCATGCTGATGAAAGTAGTAGGATATGGCACAAAATGTTTGGACATTTGAATTTCAGATACATGCAACAACTTAGCAAGAAAAGATTGGTTGATGGTCTACCAGACATCCATTTCTCCAAGGGAGTATGTGAGGGATGTGTTCTCGGAAAACACCCTCAAGAGAAATTTGACAAAGGAAAGTCTCAGCGAGCTTCTGCACCTTTATATCTGATCCACAATGACCTTATGGGTCATTTTCCACATCCATCCATCAACAAAGAGAGGTTTGTTCTCATTTTTGTTGATGATTGCTCATGTTTTATGTGGATCTACTTTCTCAGGCAAAAATCCGAGGTATTTCAACACCTCAAAGATTTCAAATCCCTGGTTGAGACATAGTCCGGAAAGAAGAAAAAATTCCTCTGAACTGATAATGGGGGAGAGTATGTGAATCATGAGATCCACAATCTTTTCCATGAGGAAGGGATTCAATTGCAGCACACAGTTACCTATACTCCACAACAAAACAGAGTTGTTGAGAGGAAAAACATATCTCTAAAGGAGATGGCATGTTGCATGTTGCATGCAAAGTCATTACCACAGAGACTATGGGTCGAAGAACTTAATTGTGAAAAATACATCCAAAACATATCTCCCCATAGATCTGTCAAGGATAAGACCCCCTATGAGGCTTGGAGTGGCCTCAAACCGGAAGTGACCCACTTTCACATTTTTGGTTCACGTGAATGGGCCCAGATTCCCTCTGAAAAGAGGAAGGCACTTGATCCATAGAGAACTGAGTGATTTTTTGTTGGATACCTCGACGGTGTGAAGGGATATCAACTTATTTATCTTTCCTCAGACCGGCTCATCATTGAGCGTAGTGTCCAATTTGAGAAAAGTGTCTCGTATGTACCTTAGCAGCCGCATGCAGACACCTTCACTCTTCCACCTGTTCGAGATGATGAGCATGCAAGTGCCAAATATTCTTCAGATGATATGTAAGGTAGCTAGAGATTTAGTGTGAGGGCCCAGAGGGCCCATAATGATAATAGTGGAGGCCATTCAATGTAAGGTGGACTAGGTCCACTATATTATTAAATAAGGCCCACTATGGTAGTTAGATATAATAAATGGGTAGTTAGATATGATAAATGTAAGAGGACATAGCTAGAGAGGTAGTTGGGGGGGGGGCAGAGGGCCCATAATGATAATAGTGGAGGTCATTCAATGTAAGGTGGACTAAGTCCACTATATTATTAAATAAGGCCCACTATGATAGTTAGATATAATAAATGCGTAGTTAGATATAATAAATGTAAGAAGACTTATTAGAAGGTTCTACTTCTAGAAGATTCCTCCTCTAGAATGTTCTTAGGTGATGGTAGCACTATATAAATGGATTCAAGAAACATAATGGGACATGAGGAGAAGTATTGTATTTGGAGTTGAATCTCATTAGGAGATTTCCCCATCGAAGAGGCAAGTGAACATGAGAGGATCCCTTCCATAATAGGATCCATTGTATGGTGTTGCCCTACCTCAAGGGTTTGATAGTAATAAAATAGATTTTACATATTTTTCTTGTATATCTGTTGTGGTTTTTTTGTATTAAGTATTTGGTTCTTAACAATTGGTATTAGAGCACTTTCCTTAGCATACATAGTGAGCAAATATTTTTTATTTTTGCAGATTTTTTTTTTGGAGAATAAAAAAGAGGGCCGCGACATTCTAGAAATTTTTGGTATATTTCTGTGCAAAATTTGTAGAAACAAGTTATATATCTGATTTCCTCTCATAAAAACACCCAAGTTAAAAAAAAAAATCATCTGAAACAGAGTCTAGGAAATCAAGATATCGAAGTTTTAAAATTTGCAAATTTTCAGGGTTTTTTCTGCGAACGACAGCGTGATTTTTTTTTTAATTTATATAGCAGTTGAAGGTCGAATTTGAAAAAATAAATTACATATCTGAGTTCCTCTCACAATTCCACCCAATTTAAAAAAAATAAAATCAGCCAAAACAAAGTTCGGGAAGTGAAGTTATGAGCATTTTAAATTCAACAGTTTTTTAGGGTTTTTCCAGAAAAGCCGCGATTTTATGTCGTAACTTATTGGTCTATTTTTTGGGGTTTTTTCATGAAAGTTGTAGGACCGAAGAGTTCATAGGGTGATCAGATGAATATTTCTTCTCAAACCTTCAAATAAATTCTACAAATTACTGAAGCATTCAAATCCCAATTGTATGACACATTGGATGCTAGATTGCATGTCCTTGCAGATGGCCTCAATGATAGTTTCTGTAGTATTCAAGATTCATTGGATAACATGCAGGAGAGATTTATTATGGCGGACGTGAGGGATGAATATAATCAAGAAATATATGCTTGGTATGATTTTGAGGCCGATTGTGATGATTGGTAAATGGATAGTTGTCATTTACGGGATGACAACCACTTTCATATTTTATTTGATGACTCTAATCCACCTTCTGTAGAGAGAATCAATGTGACAAATTGAGAGCCAATGATTATTACCAGTGTCCATCCTGCATATTCTACAGTGGTATTATTCCTTCCAGATTCTGCTACGACCCTTTTCCACTATGTGGATGGATCTTCTTATTTGGGTCCACATGACAGGTATCAGCCTTTGGACCATCATTTTGAGTTGGTTATTGGGTTCCAAAATCTTCCACGGGGAGTTCACAAGAGCACTTGGACATGGGACCCAGGCTTACAATGGTGGTTGGACTACTTCAGCATGGTGGTTTTCCTTTCTGCATGGAACCTTGGTTCTCTAGTTTTCTTCAACATTATGGTCCACAATTATCGATGGGACCCTGGTATATGGTTGTACATCAAGCGTTGAGGACAACGCTTTCATAAGGGGGATGGAATGTAAGCTAGCTAGAGAGGCACTTGGGGGGCCCAGAGGGCCCATAATGATAATAGTGGAGGCCATTCAATGTAAGGTGGACTAGGTCCACTATATTATTAAATAAGGCCCACTATGGTAGTTAGATATAATAAATGGGTAGTTAGATATAATAAATGTAAGAGGACTTCTTAGAAGGTTCTACTTCTAGAAGATTCCTCCTCTAGAATGTTCTTAGGTGATGGTAGCACTATATAAAGGGGTTCAAGAAACGTAATGGGACATGAAGAGAAGTATTGTATTTGGAGCTGAAGATCATTAGGAGTTTTCCCCCTTGAAGAGGCAAGTGAACAGGAGAGGATCTCTTCCATAATATGATTCATTGTATGGTGTTTCCCTACCTCAAGGGTTTGATAGTAATAAATGATATTTTGCATATTCTTCTTATATATCTATTGTGGTGCTTTTGTATTCAGTATTTGGTTATTAACATGAGAGTTTTGATTCAGAGGACTCAGATTATTCCGATTCAGAGTCAGTACAGTCAGATGCAGAGTCAGAGCATCCAGATGCAGTTGTAGAGTCAGAGCAGAGGCCCAAGTGGGCACAAACTACTCTTCAGGATGCAGGGGATCTTGTTGGTGATCCAGCCAATACTAGGAGGACTTGATCTAATTTTGAGGAGCCTCATGTTGCACTCACTACCACTGAACCATTTCCCTCCAGGCATATTTTCCTAGTTCAATCTTTCAATCCATAGTCTTATGGCGATACTGCTGGAAATCCCTTTTGGGAACCCGCCATGCAGGAGGAGTACAACTCCCTCCTCGAGAACCAGACTTGGGATCTGGTTCCCCTTCCTTATGGGAGGAAACTTGTCATATGCATATGGGTCTACAGGACCAACATCGCAACAGATGGACAGATTAATAGATACAAAGTCAGGCTTGTTGCCAAAGGCTTTCATCAGGTTCATGGTATTGACTATGATGATACCTTCACTCCAGTAGTGAAGATGGATTCCATATGATTGGAACTTTCCATTATGGTATCTAAGGGATGGGAAGTCCATCAAATGGATGTGAATAATGCATTTCTTCACGATGATCTCTCTGAGGATATCTACATGGAGCAACCCCAGGGATTTATGCAGGACTCATCTTTGGTCTGTCGACTAAAGAAGTCACTTTATGGCCTCAAGCAGGCTCCGAGGGCATGGTATGCCAATATGGACTCCTACCTGCTATCACAGAACTTTGTATGTTGTAAATCAAACTCGAATGTCTACATGCTCAGGACGGTTGATTCACTTCTACTTTTAGTTCTGTATGTCGATGATTTGTTGATCACCGGGTGCTCGACTTCAGCGATTGTTGCAGTCAAGAGGATTCTACATGATAGGTTTTTGATGACGGACATGGGTCCACTACACTTCTTCCTTGGACTCAAGATCGGTCAGGATGATCAGGCATCAAACTATCTCAGGCCAAGTATGCACGAGATCTCCTTGAGAGATTTCACATGATAGACTGCAAGTCTTCTCCAACTCCTTTCCTATCAGGAGTCAAACTTGAGGATGGCGGGGAGACTCCACTAGTTGACAACACACTGTACATAAAACTAGTGGGTAGTTTGTTGTATCTCACACACTCCAGACCAGACCTCTCCTATGCAGTTGGCGCAGTTTCCAAGTTCATGCAGGAGTCGCATGAGCTACATTGGAAAGCTGCAAAGCCTATCCTTCGATACGTGTAGGGAACCATCACCTTTGGGATTCATTATGCAGCAGACTCTACATTAGATATCATCGGGTTTACTGATTCTGACTGGGTTGGAAATATCATTGATCGCAAGTCCACATCTGGTTACTCACTTAGTCTTGGTTCCGGGCCTATCTGTTGGTCGAGCAAGAAGCAAGATGCCATTACTCTATCTTCAGCCGAGGAAGAGTACAGAGGGGTAGTTAACATAACCATTCAGGCTATGTGGCTACAACATTTTCTCATTGAGTTGGGCATTCAATTTCATCAATCGATCGTCATCTGGTGTGACAACCAGAGCACTCTGAAGTTTTGCAGAGATCCAGTTCAGAGGCAGTGGATGAAGCACATCGAGATCCACATGCACTACATCCGGGACTTAGTACACAAGGGGATCATCAACTTATAGTTACGTCCTTCAGCAAAACAAATGACAGACATATTTACCAAGACCTTCACTGAGCAGAAGTTACATTCTCTGTGAAGTCATCTTGGGGTGAAGGACACAGTTGCTTAGAAACCATAGTTCTTCTTTTTACATACATTGTACCTTGAGGGGGGGGTTTACCATGAGGTTTTCCCTCTTTCCTCACTTTATTTTTAGTGTATCTTTTGTACTTGGGTACCTAACATGGCCTCATTGTCGGGACCCAATCTTTATTTTCACCATAGTGATGTTCATGGGGGGTGTTGGAGTTACTTCACACACACCTAGGATTTATTTTTCCTTTTTTATTAGTCATAATTAGTCATTATCTAGTCTCCTATATTTTAGGAGAGAATATTCCACCTGGAGAATATTCTCTTTCAGTTGACACTTCAGTTTGACTAGTTGAGTTGAGTTTAGATGTTGCATTGGGATCATCACCATGCAACATTGGGATCATCACCATACTAATTCGACCTTGCCTTGGGATCATCACCAAACTAGCCCATTAGCCTTGATTCCCTGAGTTAACTCCTCACTACTCTTTGTTCAGTCAGTTAACTGAAGACTAGTTGACTAGTTAACTCAACTAGGTGGCAGTTCACTCCCATAACTGCCTGAGAGACTAGAATAGGTGGTAGTTCACTCCCGTAACGGCTGGTGTGTGTCCAGATCACTCTAGAACATCACTACGGTGCATTGGTTATCCTCAAGTCAAACTCATTGAGTTAAACAGAGTATATCATGTGTAAACTATTCATTTTTCACAATGGTTAATGAGAATTCTTTCATTCTTTCTCTCCTTCTTCTTCTTTCTCCAATTCTCTCTACAAATGTGTGTATTATTGTTTAGCTAGATCTATTTTGTGCAAGTTCAACACATTTACATATTTCGGTACTGAAACCACGGAGGAAGACCTCCATCTTGGTTACAAGTATGGATATAAAGTTGTAGTTGAACACCAGAAAAGCTTGGAGCAGTTACCAAGAACCACTTTGAAAGATAAGGTAAATAAAATTCAATCCACATTAACCTTTATTATTAATATAATATAGTCGTGTTTGATATCATCGATAACTTTAATGTGTTACAACTTTGTTTTAATCAGGGGAGAAACATTGTCAACCAACGCACTAGTATTGGAGAGTAGTGCGTTGATAGTGGTTTGCAACCAGAAGATGATTCTCCCATGTAGTCCCATTCGATTGGGGTGCATCCCCATGATGGTGCTATGACCAAGGCACATGACAGTAATATGGTTGTATTTTAATCATATACTTAATAATTTCGTAGTTATACATTTTGTACTTCTATTTTTTTTACTTATACATTTATGATTGTCCTTATAAAGTTTGTGGTCTCAATGGCAGAGAATAATGTACTTGAGGGTCGTATAGTTGAAGAGGATCGTGGGGGGGGAACCATTCCAATGGTGTCGACCAGTGCACTAGGTAAATAATGAAATTGCAGGTGTTTTTTTTAATATTATTGGACTAGTTCAATGATATTTAAAAACTGACCATCTAAATTTTATATTTTTTGTTTTTGTAGGTGATGCCTCATCACAATTGCCTCCATTACCCCATGATTACCCAGTTACTAGGCGTGCTCTGCATGAGAGGACACAATCACAATCATATTTTGAAGAGCACCCAGAGAACGAAGACATAGATATTGATGAAATGCTTAGGAATTTTAGACCTAATAAGAAGATGTCGACTTAAACTAAATGATGATGTACAATATTTTAAAAATTGTTTATAAAATCTATTTTCTATGAAATACTTTTTTGTACTTGTTGGGTCTCCAAAAGGTCATTCTTTTACCAACCTTTTACTTAACTTTTAACCATATTATGCTTTCCTGGAGCCTTACATTAAGACCATCTTCATGATTACATATGAGTTTAGACCCATTGTTTTCCAAAGCATTCATTTTAGTGTTTTGAGTGAGTTTATGATTAAATATTGGAAAAAATAACATGTTTTCACTTATATATCAAAGTGGGATGAGTTCTATGATGTTTACAGGTGCATTTCAACAAAGTCATATGATGGAATAGAATAAAACCTCGCTTCACATCAATTTCCATTCTCTAGTTTTATATGTAAAGTGATCTAGTGTAATGTATGATGTTATGGGATAGTTGTTACTTTGCTCTTTGGAGAATTGATATCACTCCAAATGGATCAAGGAAACATTTTATTTCATTGTAAACAATTGTGAATATTGGTATGTATATATGTTTGTTTTTGCTGTAAATATTTCAATGGATTTATATGTTGGGTATTGGGTAATTGAGAGTGATGTGAGCAGGGGGGAGGGGCCATAAGAACTTTTGCCTTCATGTGGTTGGCCTTGTTCAATAGAGAATAATTTATTGGAGATGTTTAATCTTGGAGCAAACCTCCCTCGATCCAATAGAGAAACAACAAAGTCAATGTTGACTTCGTTGCTGCTACTTCAAATCAAGGGAGGTAGTTTGATCAAATATTAGACGCGCGGCTCCAATAAAGTATTCTCGAAACCAAGAGGATCTCATTCAGGTATGTTCTAACACTCTCATAAAAATGCATCTTAGAGTAAATAATGCGCTACAAATATGACTTATATTGATTTTGTAGATATTTATGGAGGTTAAATGATTTTGGCATGTACTTTAATATCTTTCTTTGCCGAGTGAGGGATTCTCAAGACAAACAGAGGGTCATAAAACTGAACATAAACACGTGGGGGAAACCATTCCAACTCTGCCGACCAGTTCATCAGATCATGCGTGATTTCTCCTTTCAACATAGTTTATATAGCCATCGATTTTGGTTATGTTTAATGTTTATGAACTGTTATGTGATTATTTATTAATGCAAGGTTTGCTATGTGATAATTTATTGAGATATATCATATGTTTAGTAATTTTTATGTTCTCTCCTTGCATCCAGTAATGGTAGATACGAGTCCATTTATATTGAGTGAAAGAAACCTTAGCTTCCTGTAGGGATTGATGAAGTGTTAGTTCATGCATCTACTACTAGGGCATACATTGGAATGTCTATTAATCTCACCACTAGTCTCAAGAGCATGCAAAGGCTTCATGAATATTGTAAAGACATTGTGATAAAAAAAAATTGTACTTTGCAGCAAGATGTTGAAGAATTGGCATTCAATATTGAACATATTGCCTTGAAGAATACTTCATATAATGTAAATATTTTTATGAATCAACGTTGAAGGTTGATAGGATTAATGGTATAAGTATGATTTGATTTAGTGTGTATATTTTGAAGGACTCTTTGAGGAAGATAAAGAAAGACAACTTTTTATGTGAGAGTCATCACAAGAGTTTAATTTGTTTTTTGGTTTACTTTAAGTTTCAAAATTTTGGATTCACAAGCTCATTGTCATTGGTTCTCACCCACTCACACTTTTTAAATCCCTCAGATTTTGTTGTAGTTTCACTTTCAAAATGAAGTTTGTTTCCTCACCTTCGTTATGCAGGAACATTTTCTAGAAATGCATGCTAAGAAAAATGGATTGGCATCGTATCTAACATTTATGGTTTGAATGAATTAAAGAGACACGGAGACCCTTTATTCCTGGGAAAATTCAAAGAGACATGGAGACCCTTTATTCCTGGGAAAATTCAAAGAGACATGGAGATCCTTTGAAAACTTACATCTAGAATCTATCCCCATTCAGTTTCATCAAAATTTAAAACAACAAAAACAATTTTCCATTAACTAGTCTAGAGATATGAGGAAGAATGATGAAAATATACTTGTGGATATTGAAGCTCAACTAGAAATTTGTTAGCTAAGAGAGGTCCATGGTTTTCTCACTAAAGACAAATGTATGGAAAGTTACTTGTGTTGTTTTATTGTAGATAGATAACATCAATAGATTTAGTGGCTACACCTTGCTCAATGGTTGGTGCAATGCAACTTATGATTGTGCTACCAAAATGAGATCATATAAATTTATTTACGGAAAAAAAAAAAAACCTACTTCCATATACTCATATTTGTTAGGCACATCCAAAGTTCAAAAAGTGGATTGCACACTTGAACAAGAGCCACCATTCTTCACACATTTAAAGACAATCTGGTTTGGATTTAAAATCGAATGAAGCAACAAGTCGATCAACATTTCTCTAGGCATTATTTTGAAGGCACGGATTATGTGTTTTATTATCTCCAATCATATAAGAAGACCTCTCTCAAAGCTAAGGGCCCCCAAAAACTAGCGTCAAAGATCTGTGAACCCTATTTAATACTCTATCACTTTGGACAAGTTGCTTATAGATGAAATTTTCTATCTCACTCCAAGATTAACCCAAGGTGATTAAAACCATTTCAGAGCTTATAAGCCAGTTTTGTAACCTAGTTCAAACATCTCTGAATATATCTAAATGATACCATGTACATTGTATTTTTTGTGGTTTGTTATTTCGAAGGCTCGTGGTTAAATAAAATTTTGTATACATTTTCCCTCCAAAATCATGTAATTCATTGATGAGGTTTTATCCATAAGGCCACGTGGATCAATGAAATTCATTTTGGAGGAAAATGGAGTGTTAAAATTCCTACACTTGTGTTTCCCGAAATGCATGACAATTGTCAATCAAGGGGCCACATGGATACATGGAGAGCACAACACAACATTTTTGAAATGCTTGCATATCCATTTGTTTGGTCATAGTAGTGGTGTTGTAGAAAGTAGGCTCATCAATTTTGTGATTTTTTTTTAAACACCTACAGGTCGTCAGTCTTCTGACGTTCCTAGAGTTGTTGATGTAGCATCCATGTCGAAAGACCAATGTCATATTCCGTCGGTTTTTCGACGTTCCTAGCATCGTTTTCATGGCATCAACATCGCAGATCAAACGTCCCTAATATAGAATAGATGTTGGAATACAGACGTTACCTTCCCTTGGTCGTCCGGCATGCCTAGCATCATTGTCATGGCGTCAACGTCATAGGTAAGACATCGCTGATATAGCGTATGCGTCGGACGACCGATGGTCTGTGGCGTCGCAGGTGCACTGTCTCGGTGTCATTGTAGCAACGTCCATAGTGGGATTGGACAGTGAAGTCTGAGACGACATGTGTCTTCATGAAATTTCACAACAAAGATGATATTGGTGTCATCGGAAAACCGACGTCATGTGAAACGATGTTTGAGGGGGTCCGATGTTTATCGATCTTCTGACAATATAAAGTGGCAATTGCTAGGAAAACGCCGTCGGAATTTGACTCAAATGTACTAGTGTAAGGAGATTGGTGTCTATAGTAGGTTAGTGTCTATAATATTTGTAACAGTAGATTGGTGCCTATAGACATTTATAAAAGATAATTTTTTGTGGTTTTCTCTGAGTTGGGTTTCCATGTAAAAATTTGTGTGCAATGTGTATGAGTTTATGTGATGATGAATGACATGATGAATGGTTAATTTTTATGTAGTGGTTGAAGGTTAATTTTTTTGAAATAACTCTATATCGATTCACTTCCCCACTCTCAATATACTTGAATGTTCTAACAACTGGTTTCAGAGCGGGTTCCTTCAGAAATATTCTAACCATTGGAAGGAAAATCATGGATAAGCAAGTAGAATTTACTAAAAATGGAACACGATTGTTTGATGGGAAAAATTATGTTTTTCAGAGCATAAGAACGAGAGCATTTTTGTAGGAACAAGGATTTGATGTTTGGAAAGTTGTAGTAAATGGATGCATTGCACTAGATTCTCCACTATTGGCACCAAGCCGAAGTGGAAAGAAGGATGATCATGGGAAAGAAAGCATGCAGGAAACTAAAGTGACAACTGGAAAAAGATCAGCATGCACGAATTCAATAAAGCGTGCATAGAGGAAAGCGACAACTGGAGGAAGAACAACACGCACATGGGAGAAAAACCTAGTGTAAGAAGGGTTAGGGTTTTGTAAGTATTCTATAAGTGGTTGAAGAGCCCGAAATGTATAAATATAGATATGAAAGTATCATATAGTGTGTTTTGTTGTTGTTGTTGTTTTTATGTTAGTTTTTATGAGGATTACGATTGTTCCAAGTATTGTTGTCGATGATACGTGAAGGGTTTTTGAGTTGTATGACCTGAGTTTTGTAAGTTGTTGAGAAAGAAAAGATAGGAGGGAAGGTAGATCTGAGGATTAGACCGCAGGCTTTAGAGCCTGGTGCGATCTAGTTTGCCTCACATAAATCTTACCCACTTTTGTGGATAATTGTAAGCACACGGTGCAAGGAAATCAAGAACCATTATAATAAAAGAGCCAAGAGCCAGATCTTTGTGGACGTATCCCAGGAGGGGTGAACCACGGTAATCTCTGTGTAATGTGTTGAATGTCTGTATAGCTTTAACTTCTTTCAGCAATAGATGATTATAATTGATGAATAACCAAATGCATTATTAGAATCTGTTTATATTTTGAGTTATATGCATGCGATTCCTAGGAACAAGTAGATTATAGTAACAATTCGCAGAACAGGGCCTTAATCAACAAACCCTTTATCCCCTACTATGTCCCAAAATGTAAACACCCGAGTCTTACAGTCAACCATCTATAGCTATCTCGGGTGAGACTGCACAGTACCCTCCGGGTGTTGCGTTGCCTTCTGGTTTACCAGGAGGGCCGATAGTTAGAGGCTTTGTTGGAATCCTGAATGACATGAACCCTGGGTCAATAAATCAGATAATCTAAGAAGGGAGTCGATAAAAGAAACCAACAAATGGTTCTGTTGTCGTGTTAAGAGGAACAAGATAGGACTGAGTAGATGAGATAGAGTGGACAAGAACCATCGAAGAAGCAATGAGCCGTTAGAAGGGAATGTGGAGACCTTGGAACCCCATGAGAGAAGAAATTGAGGGTTGGTTGAGAACTAAAGAAATAGAATTTGCATGCAAAGATAATAGAAACCCTAGAATCCGACCACGCAGATACCTGGATAAATACGTGTTTACAGATTCACACGAAATCATTTTCTATGATTTTTCACATCTACTACAGGAGTGGATCTTAAGATTAACGGATAATCACCTGATGAACTGGATTCGACAGCTAGATTGGACTCTAGTACAGATTCAACAGCTGCAGTAGGTGAACAACAAATTCACCCACACAGTAGAATTTTGGCTTGACAGTATTGTGGCAGGATTCATCACAAAGTTTGCGGTAGACACAGCAAAGTCATACAGCGCAACCAAGCAAGAATTTCTACGAGGACCCAGAGGAAGGTATATTCGATCCCTGTATACTTCTATCAAGATATTGCTTTATAACAAAGGTGTAATGGCAATGGAATCATACATTTAGACTTCCCTGCATGCATGGGGGAAGGGGGGGAAAACTGACAGAAAAAGGAGGAATGGAAGGAGGGTAGGATAAAGAGAAGAAGGAAGAGGAACCCTTGGACCTAATCTCGATGGATGACGACCAGCTCAAGTGGATCTTGGCATCATCAGGAACGATGCATAGCGGAGCACCCTACCAATATAAGATAAACACCAAGAAGAGAGTCATAGCTGAAAGGGAGAGCTTGGCGAGCGATGAGGAGGAGGTAGAGGATCTCTGGGTTGTGGAGCAGATTGAGGAAATCCTGTGTGCCACCTATGAGAGGAAAACCAGAGGCCCAAGAACGGGAGGAGAAGAAAGCCACCCCTTTCAGGTCAATGTCAGTGTGGAACCCATAAACCCATGTGCGACCAATACACCATAGAGAACACCACCGTTTAGGAAACCAAAGTTTAGAGGAAGTCCGGCAGCAGGAAGTACATCTACACAAGGAGCGACAACTAGAGGAGCCAGTTCAGGTAATCTTAGTCAAGTATCCACACCGTGCGGAGGAGGCAGTAGTTCAGTACTCAGAATGGCAGGACACGACCCTACTATCAGATTACCGGAGTTTCGAGGAGAAGTAGTAGAAGACCCTAAGAAGCATCTATTCATTTGCACCAAGATCTGGGAAGAAAAGAAGATCATTGATGACAACACCAAACTCACGTAGCTAGCAATCATGCTAAGAGACCACGCACTAGACTGGTACATGAGTCTAGACACGAACAGTGCTCCAGGGACGATAAGGACACTGGATGACATTAAGAAACTATTAATAAATGAGTTCCAGAAGTCGAGCTCAGAGGATCAATATATGAACGAGATGATTGAGATAAGACAGAAACCGTGAGAATTGGTATGGGATATTGATCAAAGGTTCAAGTGACTAAAAGGGAAGTTAAAATACCTTCTGACCAAGATGCAACATCGGCACCTGTTTATCAACTCACTACTCCCACACTTAAAATACCCACTATGACAACATAAGTTTCAGACACAAGCAGAGGCTTTGCAGGCAACCTTGCAATTGGAAGAGAATCAGTATCAACAAACGGACCCGACTATCGAAGAACTAAAAGAGGATCTGAAGAACTTAACATTTCAGCTGAACCAGAATAAAAACAAGGACAAACGAGAAGCCATTTGGTGTACCACATACAGGACAGAAGGACACCACAAAAATGAATGTACGATGTTCGAGGAGTATATGGAAACAGGGATGCCAAACCTGCTACCACAGGGGGGATTATGGTGTGAAATCTGCAAGAAACCGAGTCATGACCCTTACCATTGCATGATGATGCAGAAATACTAAACAGTCCCAACGAACTCATATTGCACTTTTTGCAAGTCAGTCATCCACAATGATAAAGATTGCAGAACTATGGAGCTGATGCAGGAAATAACCTCAAATGCCTATAGGGTACAGGTAGAAATGATGACTGGGCAGGCAGCACCATAGTTCACTCAAGACCCAACACTATACAACACTGCGCAGCAGCAGTATAATACTGTGCAGCAACCCTATAATAATGCGCAGCCGCAGTACAACCCAACACAGCCCCAGTACAATACCGCGTAGTATAATCAGGGACCACAATATAACACGCCATGAGGTGATCGCGCAACCTATAGAGGAGCAGGACGAACCAGAGGAGGTTTCGGACGTGGGAGAGGACCAGTCACATGTCACAATTGTCAGCAACTAGGACATTATGCATGGGAATGCCCACTACCACCAGCGACCTGTATGTATTGTTGCGCTTCGAACCACAATACAGAGGAATGTCCGACACTACTCGTAAAGATCCAGGAAAAAAGGAACCAAAATAACCAGAATTTTCAGTGGATTTCAGATGAAGCAAGGGATGACGGACGGAACATCAACATAGTCACTCGAGGAGGAATGAAAATAGGAAATGACACAGTTCGACAGGACCCAGCACAGAACCAATGGGTAAAGAAGAACCCTGACCCCAAGACGCAGGTCGACGCGCAAAAGGAAAAGGAGATCTTTACAGAAGCCCGACAAGAATTCCAGAAGGAGGACATAGCACTAACTGCACAACAGAACAAGGAAGCTCTGGAATATGACATGTCACCATCACTGGACCATACCAATAGAATACAACCTAAGGAACAAGTAAGTACTCTCAAAGACTTTTTGCAATCATGCATCAAAATGTTAGTTGATCCCTCATCTATCAAAGTATTGCAAACCATCCTAGAGAAATGTAGCAGGGAGACGGAACAGAAGACAGAACTAAAAACTGTCAACCACCTACACACAAGAAGAAGAACAAGTAGAGAATTTAGAATCAATGCTAACATTGGGTATTTCAACATGGAAGATATTATACTAGATCTAGGATTCGAGGTGAACGTACTACTAAAAACCACATGGAAATGCATGGGAGAACCTACACTGGGATACTCAACTGTTCAGTTAAAGCTAGCAAATCAACATAGAGTTCTACCAATAGGTAGACCGAAAGGAGTAACCATAGATCTGGATGGCGTGTGCACTAAGGTAGACTTTGAAGTCATCAAAATAGTAGATGGTACAACACCTTACCCAATGTTACTTGGTCTGGATTGGGCGTTCGACAACCAGGCCATAATTAACTTGAAGACCAGAAAAATGACATTTGAGTCGGGAGACTACAGGGTTATAGCCCCACTCGACCCATCAGAAGGCGAGAGGTTCGTCGAACCCACTTGTCTGGATCTAGATGAAATCGGCCAGTTGTACAGAACAACTGTGCGCGATGTGGACTATATAAACCCAACTGCAGACGGGGTACTCAGTTGGCGGAGAATTACTTCATGCACAACGGACTCAGACACTGGGTTAGAAAATTGGCAGCAAAGACTACACGAAGTATCCACAAGAAGGTGTGCAAGAATAGACCGCGCAATAAGATGGCTTGGCATAGAAATAAGAGAACAACCCAGTTTTCACGGGCTAAATGATTTGGAAACTTTCTTGACACAATACGAAGATGAATTATTAGAGAACCAGAGACTATTATCATTAGATTTAGCACTAAAGGCTACACCTGCAAGATGGTGGGGTGCACACAAAGAGACTATCATAGATTGGTACCAATGCAAATGATTATTGCGCATAAGGTTCGACGCACAACAGATATGGAACAACCGACAAAAATATGATGGACTAGGAATACCAGCAGAACACTTGGAGGCATGTAAAACACTATGGAAAATGACGCCACCAGAAGAATGGTCTCACCACTTCATTCATACTTTAGAAGGCATACCAGCGAATTTGTATATAGACCAGGGATTATGAAAAGGAACCAAGACATGGGTGCCACTCCAACAGAACTTTACAGACACTTTCTCATTCGAGCATGAGAACCCCAACATAGACACGGCCCTGAAACAGATCAGAGATGTCATATTCATTACAGAATCAGAAGTGGAAGTTTCAAATAGGTACAACAGCGGAATAATTAGACAGTCAAGGAATTGTTGTCATGCTACCATGTACAGGTAGAAGCATCGGATGAAGATGATCCGCGCGATATTCAGATCGAAGAAGTCGAAGGCAAGAGAAATGTGGACGGAACACCCTTAGAATCAGAGGTCATATCTGTGTTAATTAATATCAAGAAGGTTAACATAGGGACCACCGAGAAGCCCAAAATGGCCAGCATTGGAGATTATTGGGACGAATAGACACTAGAAAGGATCACAGAATTGTTGCGCGAATACAATGACATTTTTCCCACGACCTTTATAGAGATGAAAGGAATAGCCAGAGAATTAGGAGAAATGAAGATACCACTCAGAGCTGATGCGAGACCCATTAAACAATGACCATATAGACTGAACCCCATCTATAAACTGAAAGTTAAAGACGAGATCGACAGGATGCTCAAGGCCAGCATAATCAAACTAGTCGAAGAATCAGAATGGATAAGCCCGATGGTAGTACAGGACAAGAAACAAGGAAGAGGGATCAGGATATGCGTTGACTTGAGGAAGTTGAACGATGCATGCTTACATGACCCATTCCCCACACCATTCACAGATGAAGTACTCGAGAACGTAGGAGGACATGAAGCCTATTCATTCATTGATGGATTCTTGGGATATCATCAGATTAAAATAGCACAAGAGGATAGACACAAGACCACATTTGTGACAGAATGGGGATCTTATCAGTACACAGTCATGTCGTTCGGATTGAATAATGCACCTGCGATATTCTCTAGAGTGGTCATCGTAGCATTTAAGGAATTCATCCACCAATTTCTCGAAGTATACATGGATGATTGGACGGTTTATAGCCTGTTAAAAAACCATGTGGAAGTTTTACGCCTGATGTTAGAACGATGCAAACAGTTCCAAATATCACTAAATATCAAGAAATGCATATTTGGAACACCATTTGGGATACTACTAGGACAGATAGTATGCAAACAAGGTTTACTAGTGGATCCAGCCAAAATCGCAGTAATTGTTAACCTACCAGCACCAAAAACAGTCCACCAACTAAGAGCAACGTTAGGACATACGGGATATTACAGGAAATTCATCAAAGGCTACGCGTAGATTACAACGCCTATGGAAATTTTTTTAAGGAAGGATACCAAGTATCAATGGAACGACAAGTGCCAACAGGGTCTGGATACCTTGAAGGAAAAGATGGTCACCGCACCAATATTGGTATTTCCAGACTGTGAAAAGACATTCCATGTACATGTAGATGCATCAGCAATAGCACTTGGAGCTATTTTAGCGCAACCAGGAGCAGGAGACTTGGATCACCCAATAGTGTTCGCAAGCAAGAAATTATCTGACTCAGAACAGAATTATAACACGGCGGAAAAAGAAGGCTTAGCTATGGTTTATACACTACAGAAATACAGACATTACCTATTGGGAAAACACTTTAATATGTTCATAGATCACTCAGCCCTAAAATACCTAGTTAACAAACCAGTGTTGGGGGGGAGAATATGTCGATGGTTACTGCTATTTCAAGAATTTGACTTCGAGGTAATAGTCAAACCAAGGAAACTAAATGCAGGGCCTGAACACCTATTGAGGGTCACAAATGGAGAGGAACCAACGAATTTGGAAGACAACTTTCCAGATGCACAGCTCTTCTCAGTACAGATTGTTGACGATTAATTTGCAGAGATCATCCAGTACTTGAGCACAGGTACTACACCACAAGGATATACCACTGCGTAGAAGAGGAACCTGGTAGTCTGCACCACTGACTATCAACTGATCGCAGCGCATCTATACAAAATGGGCGCAGATATCATTTTATGAAGATACATACTAGACCACAAACGACTGAGAATTTTGGCAGAATCCCACGAAGGAATAGCAGGAGGGCACTATGCAGGAAAATATACCGCGTAGAAGGTACTACGCGCAGGATTATGGTGGCCAACGATACATAGAGACTGGAAAGAATATTGTCAGCAATGTGATGTCTGCCAATGGGTCGGCAAACCCAACAGAAGGGACGAGATGCCACTACGACCACAAGTGACACTTCAGGCATTCGACAAATGGGAAATAGACTTTGTGGGACCCATTAAACCACCTGCCAAGAGAATAGGGGCGAGATATATTATCACCGCGACCGAATATTTAACAAGATGGGCGGAAGCCGCACCAGTAAAAGATTGCAGCGTAGAAATAGCTGCCCACTTTCTTTTCGAACAAGTAATTACTAGATTTGCATGCCCAAGAATTTTTATGAGTGAACAAGGAACACACTTCATCAACAACACCATTCGTGTGATGCTCGAAGAGTTCGAAGTTCATCATCAAAAAATCACACCGTATCACCCACAAGCTAATGGCACAGTAGAAGCCTTCAACAAAATTCTAGAGAACGCCCTGACGAAGATATGTAACGTCAACAGGGACGATTGGGATCTCAAGGTACCAACAGTACTATGGGCGTATAGAACCACATGAAAAAAGTTGATAGGTCACACACCATTCAAACTGGTCTATGGTCAAGAAGCAATAGTGTCGTTAGAATTTCTAATACCTAGTCTACGTATAGAAACTATCACACAAATGACAGAACGAGGCGCAGTCCAGGAACAACTGGATCAATTACTGTCAATGGAGGAAGACCGCATCTTGGCAGGATTCCACCAAGAAGTACATAAAACGAGAGAAAAAGCGTGGCACGACCGCCACATCAAGATAAATATGTTCAAGGAAGGATATCTAGTATTTCTCTACGACAGTAAAACGCTGCAGCACCCAGTGAAGTTGAGGATGCATTAGCTATGACCATACGAGGTAAAAGCTATCACGGATGGAGGAGTTTTACAGTTGAAAGATCTAGCAAGCGCAGACCTTAGAGGAATGATCAATGGGATCTTACTGAAGCTATACAAGGATAGTCGACTACCCACCGCACAGTATTAAAAAAAAAAAAAACAACATGACGGACAAGTTGCATATGCGACACGAAACTAGTGAGGGAAAAGACAACAGCCATATCGGAAAGGGAAATAAGCGGGAAAAGGAAAGTTAATAAAATCACACTGACAGGATAGCATGCGAAAGAGTTAAAGCAAGGAAAGGACGGATGGGATGTTGCCGAAAAAGTAGCCATAAGGGCAGGTATGAAACCGTCGCGGATGCATTGAACCCACACTTATGGTGCATTAATCGCACAAGGTAGGAGGCGTCCTCAACAAGCTTCATGGCACACCCATACAACACACGAGCACAGAAACAGTTAGTCTATTTGCACAAGAAGAACGAAGAAATAGAAAGAGCATCCCGACTGCACAGAGCGAGATCGCAGAGCTTATCCGAGCTATTTGAACCAAGAAAATGTCTTCCAGACACCAGTATGGCACCACCAAAGCTCGCAGAACCAAGCCAGACAGTCAGTTCTACTAGGGTTCAAACTAGGTCACGAGGGACACGGGAAGAGAACGACCAGCAGTCACCAGAGATTGTCGATATTGACGAAATCCCATCGCCAGAGGAAATTCCAGTCGAATCAACACCAATCCAGATAGAGATCCCACAGCCACAAGAGGAAACCATGAAAGAGGACATGCTAGAAGAAACGCAGCAGCCTCGAAATGAAGCAGTAGGAACTCATCAGGAAGGACAGAAAAAAAACACCAAAGCATCCATGGAAATAAACGAAAGCACACAAACCCAGAAGTAGAGGTCCAACCAAATGTTCCACATTCTTTTTCGGCTGAGCTGACTGGTGAAATGGGCAAGGCTTGGGAAGAATGGATGGCGAAGAAACAACCGGAAGTTGTTGGAACTTTGAACCAGCCAACACAACAAGAAGATAGGATTCAGATACCGAGCTTGCCTCGAAAGAAACCAGCTGCAGAGATTGTGCTACCTCGCACACCACAAGGAATACATGTGGACAAGCAGCTATTGGGTCACGTCATAAAGCTCAAATTTTCCTACCATGATGTAGAGGATGAAATCAAATACCCAGAGCTTGCACCACAAGTCTTTACAGAGACAATATCTGTGAACCCTCTCAGAGGAACTATCACTAAGCCACGCTAGTGGGCATCCAGACTAGACATAACCAAAATATTAGGATTGTTGAAGATACCACATTTTGGCAGAGGCCAATATGCGACGGAATGCATCAAGCAACTATTAGTAGTTACTCATGGAGGGTATGTATGGTTGGAAAAACTTGTCCCCGTAACTATTGAACTTATTGCGCAGATTACAGGACTACCCATCTGGGGTATGGATCCCGCGTTGATATTGGACGACAAGTCCAAGGAAAAATCATTGGCAGAAGAAATATGGCACCGACAGGGGAACGAGAGGCATTATAATCAAGCGAATTAATGATGCTACAACACAATTGGGATCAAATATCTTAGCCTACAAACTGCTAAGAAAATGCCGCAAAGATGAAGTAACGACAGGAGTCATCGCAGTTGCAGCTCAGTGCGCGAAAGGCACCTTCATGAGTTGGGCACCATATCTATCAAACTTGTTCCAAATAGACTTTAAAGACGCATAGGAAGCAGGTACGTAATTTTATTATTCATGGTTGATTACTCTCATCGCTTTTGTAGGATGGAAAGAACCGGACCACATCACCTTCTGTACCACACCCCAGCCAGGAGGAGCGAGATATCATGTCCTGAAAGATGCGCCATTGGCCAAGCATAAGAAGGAAAATGGAATTATATTCGAAGCTTACTTACGAGAAATGCAGGAAGCAATCAATCGAGCATGGAGAATAACACCAGAGGCTGTCACGCGATTTGGGGGCATCACTAATTTCTGGGCTAGGCGACAAGCCATGTGGATACAACCAAGATAGGACCCACATAAATAATGGCTACAAATGCATTACTGCGTCACCAAGGGAGACATTGACATAATCATCCATGAGTGGCTGGATGAATGGAAAATTCCAACTATACCCAAAGAAGTACCGGGACAAAAGGGGCTCCGCAGGCAGAAACACAACCTCCATAAGTCCCAGTACCCAAGAAACCAAGAACGGGCCAAATCAAGTCGACTCAGACAGAGGGTAGCTCAGAGTAGCTAGGGACAGGGGAGAACAGAAACCACTCAGTCGACCAATGAACAACAAAACCCAGCTGAGGGAGCACAAGAAACCGTGACGAACCTCATCACACAGGAACCAGGGGAAATAAGAGACCAGCAGTACAAGAAATAGGTGCGTGCAAGAAATCAAAGGCACACCAACCACCACCAGAATACATAATCACAGAGGACGATGGCGAGATGATTGCTAGAATGGTCCAGGATTGCCTCGCAGAGGACTTTGATCATGCAGCGCACCACAGGGATAAAATGCAGAAGGAGCTGGAAGAAATGGGGCAACTCTTGAAGAAATTCGGAGAAGCCCAAATTACAAGTAGCAGCAGAGGCATAGAACCATCGAGCGCACGGACCACAAAAAGAATGGAGGTAGGAGAACGCGACTCAGTTCTTCTGAAACCACATTCCACGGTTTACATAAAGCCGAGCATGCTACGAATGGATGATATTGTGGGACAGACACCACTGAAGGACTTGGATCAAATCCAATTGGTCCTAACATGGATGCCAGCAAAATCCTTATACCAATTGAAATTTAGCATCGACCATGAGATACAGTCTCGAGCACATAAAAACTTGGTCGAGCTACAGAAAGCAACAAAGAAGCAGGAAACAATGCAAACAGTTTACGCGCATGAAAAATCAGAAACGCAGGAGGAGAAGGAACGCAAAACTGAATTGGAACGTAGAGCGGAAGACATTTTCAGGAAACTTCCAACTACTGTGCAAGGAAGTGAACTCCCAGCGGCAGAAAAGATTGATCAGATTGCACAGGCAATTGATCAATATCAGAAGGAGATCGAGACTCTCCGTGGATAGATTAGACCAACAACTCCACCAGCAGTAAAGGAGCAGAGGAAGCCGGAAGCAACAGTGCAACTATAGAAGCTAGAAAAACAAGTCAGCAGAGTAGCCGACTTGCTGGATAAAGCAACACAACTCTGGACAAATCTGGAAGAGGATCCATAGGTCCAACAATGGGACAAGGAGGAGGAAAGGATCAATGAAAAGATCCAAGAATTCAAGAAGCAACAGAAAACCATCCCAATTCCAGAACGGGTCAAGGGGACACAAGAGTTAAAGAAGTTACAGGCAGAACTTTTCACCGCACAAACACAGAAACATGAGCGTCAGGCTCAAATAGAACCGTTGCAGAAACGGATGGCAGCGATATTGGAGAAGGCAGAAGAAGCCAGAATACAGTCAGCACAGACTCAACTAGAATGTGAAGGATTGATAAGAAAAGAAGTAGCAGCGCAAATAGCCGATATTATCAAGGAGAAAATCGCGTAGGCACTGACAAAAGCAGCAGAATTGCAGGAGAAGTTCCAGACGATCACTAGGGAGATCGAGGAAGCATAGCGCAATTAGGTGACTCGGGACGAGTCACATGTCAGTGTTGGGGGCATGTTGTCACTAGGATGAAGTGGAAAGAAGGATGATCATGGGAAAGAAAGCGTGCAGGAAACTGAAGTGACAACTGGCAAAAGATCAGCACACGCGAATACAAGAAAGCGTGCATAGAGGACAGCGACAGCTGGAGGAAGAACAACACGCGCATGGGAGAAAAACCTAGCATAAGAAGGGTTAGGGTTTTGGAAATATTCTGTAAGTGGCTGAAGATCCTAAAATGTATAAATATAGATACGAAAGTATCATATAGTGTGTGTTGTTGTTGTTGTTGTTTTTATGTTAGTTTTTATGAGGATTACGATTGTTCCGAGTATTGTTGTCGGCGATACACGAAGGGTTTTTGAGTTGTATGAACCGAGTTTTGTAAGTTGTTGAGCAAGAAAAGATAGGAGGGAAGGTAGGTCTGAGGATTAGACCGCAGGTTGTAGAGCTTGGTGCGATCTAGTTTTCCTCACATAGATCTTACCCACTTTTGCGGATAACTGTAAACGTGCGGCGCAAGGAAATCAAGAACCACCATAATAAAAGAGACAAGAATCAGATCTTTGTGGACATAGCCCAGGAGGGGTGAACCATGGTAATCTCTGTGTAATGTGTTGAATGTCTGTATAGATTTAACTTCTTTCAACAATAGATGATTATAATTGATGAATAACCAAATGCATTATTATAATTTGTTTATATTTTGAGCTATATGCATGCGATTCCTAGGAACAAGTACATTACAGTAACGGTTCGCAGAACACGACATTAATCAAGAAACCCTTTATCCCCTACTCTGTCCCAGACTGTAAACACCTGAGTCTTACAGTCAACCATCTATAGCTATCTCGGGTGAGACTGCGCAGTACCCTTCGGGTGTTGTGTTGCCTTCTGGTTTACCAGGAGGGCCGATAGTTAGAGGCTTTGTTGGAATCCTGAATGACATGAACCCTGGGTCAATAACTCAGATAACCTGAGAAGGGAGTCGATAAAAGAAACCAACATCCACCAATAGATAATGCTGAGAAAAAGAAAAGTGAATACAATTCAAAGGCTATAAATGCCATTCTAAGTGGTCTAACAAGTTCATAATTTGTTAAGGTTACACATTTTGATTCTGCAAAGGAACTTTGGGACAAGATCAAGAATGTTTATGAAAGAGATGCTAAAGTCAAAGTGGTCAAGCTTCAGACTTACAAAGGAAAATGAGAACATCTAAGAATGAAGGAAGATGAAGATATTGTGCCTTATTTTCTTCGAGTTGATGAAATTGTGAATACTATAAGAGGACTGGGAGAAAAGATTGAAAATTCAGTTATTGTGCAAAAGATATTGAGATCTCTCCCAATGAGATTTGACCCTAAAATTTCATCTCTAGAAGAAAGACAAGATCTAGCTACGTTGATCATAGGTGAATTATATGGAATACTTACAACATATGAAATGAGAACAAACCAGGGAAATCCATCTAGAAGGGAAGCGACTTTCAAAGCTTCCAAGAAGACAAGAAAGAACAAGCCAAGGTCAAAACCCTACTCCAGCAATAGTGATGATTCAAACAATGAAGAATAAGCCAACTTTGTGAGAAAACTGAGAAGAGGAACCGACAAGTACAAATATAGTGATGAAGAAGAAGTTCCTAAGAAAGAAAAGAAATATCAAAAAAGAAACAATGAAAGAAATAATTAAATATTTTTTTTAAAAAGAAAAGTCTCTATTCAAAAGATGATATTTCCTCATGAAATGAAAATGATGATAGTGACACTGACTCAAGAAGATTTCTCTTCATGGCGTTAGAGACTTAAGAGGAAACTACTGAAAATAATGAAGGAGACTATGAAGAAGAAGGAGAATTGAATCTTGAAACATAATTGATCAGTGATCTAAGAATAGCAAGGAAGAAAAACAAGTCTCTCAAAGAAGAGTTAAGTAAACTGAATGAAGGCTTTAAAAACCCTAGAATTTTTTTTGAAGAAGTCAAGAAGACTATCATAGATCTAAGGATTCAATTGGAAGAAGCCAAAGTGGAAGAAACACTCGAGAGAAAAATGGAAGAAAAGAAGAAAATAACAAAGAATCTGGAAGCTAAAATAGCCTCACTAGGAAAGGAACTACATAAGGAGGGCATCCAACTAAATTTTGGAAATAGCACCAAGATAGTGGATGAGATTATCTGCAATAAAAAACCATTCTATGACAAGTATAGACTTGGGTACAAACAAAATAATATCGATGAGGGTTCAAGCTCTATGATGACAATAAATGAAGTAGAACAAATAAGTTATGCAAATACTATCAATGATTCCATCAATAAAGAAGAATGCAATCCTCTAAATGAGGACATACAGAAACCAAAAATAAAGAAGAATCAAAAAGAAGATCGTGCATTCAGAGGAACATGGAATCAACAACCAACAAGATTTCCAAACACCTCCTATGACACTTAACCGCCAGGTTCAAAATAATCATCCATCGGAACAAATCATTGGAGATAGAAGTGTCAGAGTAGAAACTAGAAGAAGAAGGCAAGCACATACACCTGAACAACGACATTTTTCATTATTGTCCAGAGTTGAACTAAGTAACTTTGAGGAAGCCATAAATGATGAACATTGGATCAAGGCTATGGAAGAAGAACTAAATCAAATAGAGAAGAATGATACATGGGAACTAGTTCCAAGACCAAAGGAAAAAAATGTGATTGGGACAAAATGGGTCTTCAGAAACAAGCTAAACGAAGATGGACAGGTAACAAGAAACAAAGCAAGACTAGTGTGCAAAGGATATGGTCAAGTTGAATGAATAGATTTTGAAGAAACCTTTGCTCTCGTGGCCATAATGGAAGTAATTAGAATATTCTCGGCTTATGCATGCTCCAAAAGGATCAAATTGTATCAGATGGACATAAAATCATCTTTTCTAAATGGAGAATTATAAGGAGTATACATAGAACAACCAAAAGGCTTTCTACTATCAGAAAATGAAGACTATGTTTGCAGATTGAAGAAAGCATTGTATGGACTTAAGCAAGCTCTGAGAGCTTGGTACTCAAGATCAGACAAGTACTTACAACAAGAAGGATTCAGAAGGGGAAATGTAGATAGTAACCTCTACATAAAAGTGGATCAAGGCAGTATGATTATTATTGAAGTGTATGTTGATGACATCAGCTTTGGAAGTGATGATGATAGATTGAGTCAGAAGTTTTCCAAGAATATGCATAATGAATTTGAAATGTCCCTACTTGGGGTGTTGACTTTCTTCTTGGGACTCCAGATATCCCATCTATATGAAGGAATTTTCATTTACCAAACCAAGTACATCAAGGAAATGTTAAAGAAGTTCAAAATGGAAGACTGTAAACTTGTAAGTACTCCTATGGTTACGGGTTGCAAGTTGAAAAAAGATGATGAATCTAAAGAAGCGGATCAAAAACTCTACAGATCAATGATTGGTAGTCTTCTCTATGTGACAACTTCAAGACTAGATGTAATGCAAAAGAACAAATTGCAGACATCGTCACAAAACCTCTTCCTAGGGATACCTTTGAGTATCTTCGACAAAAACTGGGAGTAATTTCTTCTCCAAATTGATTTCCATAATCTTCTGCAAGAACAAAAAGGGGAATACTATCAAGGGGAGTTACCATTTTCCATTGGTGTCAAAGGGGGAGAAAAAAACAGTAAAAATAGAAGCATGAAGACAAGGGGAGCCGACATGAATACAAGAGGAAAATACAATCATTGGGATCAGAGCACGAAGATAGGGGGAGCATGGTTGTTTTACTAAGTTTCCATTAATGCAAAAGGGGGAGATTGTTGAGAAAATGTTGTCATTGATGTCAAAGTGGCAGTGATGATGATGATGTGGTAGTAATGATAAGGATGTAACAATGATGATGATGATATGACAGTGAAAAAGGGAGATTGTTTGAGCCTTGAAGCTATGAAGCCAAGTAAAGAAGCCTTGAAGCCTTGAAGCCAACTAAAGAAGCCTTGAGATTGTTTGAGTATTGAATCCATGAAGCCAAGTGAAGAAGACTTGAAGCCATGAAGCCAAGTAAAGAAGCCTTGAAGACATGTTAATGAAGCCTTGAGAAGCCAACATGCAATAGTTAAGCCATGAGGACAAGTCAATTTACAGAAAATTGAAGAAGCCTCTTAAGCAGTAATGATGTGTCCACTTGAAGAAGCCTTGAACTGCCTTGAAGGAGCCTTGACATAAATGTATATAACTCCAAAGTGGCCCCCTTATGGTGTAGCTTTTAAGCATGGCCCTCACAGGATGAGATAACATGTGGTTGTTTCCACATGTCCACTTTGAGTTGTATAAAAATGGAGCCTTGAAGGAGCCTTGAAGAAGCCCTAAAACCAAGTGAAGAATCCCCTAAAGTCAAGTGAAGAAGCCTACAAATGTCAAGATAAATATTGCAAGATGGAGATTGTTGAAAGTATTATTTGTGGTCAATTTGGATACCCTAATTTTGAGGGAATTTTTACCCTACATAACTAACTCAAATGGAAGCACAAGTTACATGGTTAGAAACATTATTCTGATACCTTTCCAATTGTATATGGAAGTCCTTCATCTCCATAGGATTAAGAAGATATGAGTTTTTCCGTCCGACAACCCAGCCATAAAATTGAGGTCAGCTCAACTAATTTTTTGAGACAAAATTACTATAAATACAAGAAATAATTTCATATTTTGAGTGTAACCAACGAAGAGATTAAGTCTGAGGCACACTCAATGTGTTTATATGTCTTTCTGGTGTGTAAGAGAAGTCTAAGGGATTCTCTTGATGTCTTTCTTATTCTCAAGGTATGCTATAAGGTTGTGATGTTGTTGTATGCATTGTTGTGAGGGTGTGATGCTACCGTATGCATTTCTATGAAGTTGTGATGTTTCCATGAGTGAAATTTTTCGTTAATGGACGTTGTTGTGAATGGATGTTGTCATCAGTGATTACATTATGGGAATGATGCTATGAGGCTTGCTAGGGTTTGAAGGATTGTCTATGAAATGAAGTATGCAGGTGAAGTCATAAGTACTCTATGTATAAAGATCTTGGATTGGTGATATCCTATTGAGTTGGTGCTCAATTGAGGAGATTTGTGTCTCTAGTAGGTTGGTGCCTACATCTTATTGTGTTGGTGTTCAATTGATGAATTGATGTCTCTAGTAGGTTGGTGTCGAGTTGGTGCTCAACTAAGGAGATTGGTGTCTCCAGTAGGTTGGTGCCTACAATCTTTATAACAATAGGTTGGTGCCTACAGACATTTATAAAAGATAAGTTTTTGTGGTTTTCTCCTAGTTGGGTTTCCACGTAAAAATTTGTGTTCAATGTGTATGATTTTATGTGATGATGAATGGTTGATGTTTATGTAGTGCTTGAAGGTTAAAATTGTTGAAATAACTCTTTATTGATTCACCAACCTCCCCTCTCAATATTCTTGAATATTATAACAAAAATCTCTCAATAACAACATATGCCATCTCAAAGTAGTATAAATGTACATTGATCGCTATCGTGTGTTGTATAACAAGAAGTCAAACATAATTATCTACTCAATTAAGCCATGTTATCCAACAGGTAGATACAAGTTCATTCAATTCTAGGTCAAAGGTACTTGACTTGATTTAGAGATAGCGTCAAGATCTAAGTTAGGTTTTATCAAGGGTACAAGATGTTGTGCATTACATACACCTGCTCATTAGGAAACTTTGTCCCAAACTTATAGTCGATATAAGTAAAATGACAATCTTAACACAAAGTACTCGAGTGTTCTGTAATAAACGATCCCAACTACGTAAAGGGGCATACTCAACGAGAAATATCAACAAACCAATCAAAGCAAACTATAAGGTGCATTATAGGGGTATTACATCCCTCCATAAGGTGTTTTTCAAACACACTAGATTTTTTAAGTTGTAAATAATATTAAAATAAAAAATAGCATGTCTTTCCAAAGTCCATGATTTCTTAAAGTTAGGATTTGAAATTATAGTCAGTTCTTTTTTTAATGATTTTTTTAGGGTTAACCTTTTTTATTAACTTGGTATTCAAACSATTAAAAAGCAAAAAGAAAAAGCKYTATAGAATCATTTTTACCTTTATTTAATTTCATCGTATATTTTTTAATGGTTGTTTAATATCACGTATATTGGTAAAATGTTGTTTTCTTTTTCCTTGTAAAATTGAATTCTTCTTTCTTATTATGTGTTTTTTTGTCAAATGGAGGTTGTRTTTGGGGCCAATGGACTAGTCTATTCATCGTATATTTTTTAATGGTTGTTTAATATCACATATATTGGTAAAATGTTGTTTTYTTTTTCATTGTAAAATTGAATTCTTCTTTCTTATTATGTGTTTTTTTTTTCTCAAATGGAGGYTGTGTTTGGGGCCAATCTCCTAGAAAGACTAATCCATTGGCATACCTTGAAATAATGTTGTCTCGAKCCAATCTCCTAGAACAAACTAGTCCATTGGCATACCCCAAAATAATGTTGTGGCATGCTCACATGCAGAGATGTACCCTTCTTCAGAACYRAAAACCTCTTGCAGCGGGATAATAGACCTTTACAACCCCTACATCCACATGAATGACATTTGGTTTGAACTCATRACCTCTCAAAAYCYCAAAGGACTGAAACAGGCTAGGCAAACCGTTCCACCTAGCCTRAGCTTGTGTTCTTTATATAAAACATCAATTATGTTTTAAGAAGGCTCTTTGATATATACTCAGAATTGATTTCTAACTACTTGGCTTTCATCACCCCATTTTTTCTATCCTTAAATATTGATTCTTACTATGACTTCATAAGCTTTTTTTAATTACTTGGCTCTCATCGCCCATTTTTTCTGCCCTAATTATTAATTCTCAATGTGGCTTCCATAAGCTTATTGCGATAGCTTGGAATTTCTCATCGCCCATTTTTCCTACCCTTAAATATTAATTCTCAATGTGGCTTCCATAAGCTTATTGTGATATCTTGGAATTTCATTTTACAGGTTGCATCATTTAAACTATAAAGCTAGTATGATGTCAGAATGGTTAATGTTTTTACACAATGAGATTTGCAAGCCCCGATTGACTTACTTTTGACTATGCTTTCGTCTCTTTAGCTTTTGGGAGCTCTTTGGCTATAGAGATTTGTGTTTGGTAACACTGTTAACAGCGTGAGGGCAAGAAAGGTGTCTCTAACAACACATACAACACATATAGTGACCTTAAAGTACCTATCTCAAAAAAGGTAAACACGGCACTAAAATTGACTATTAGTGAACACAAACAAAGATTTTTGATAAATTAAATGGTCAACAGTGTGTCATAAACTTCTTTATCTGCAAAATCAGTCCCAGATAATAGTATAGTGATAAGTAACCAAATTGTTAAGTCAAGACATATCTTGGGATTAAATGAAACTGGGCACTTTATCTATTTCTCTCAAACTAAAATAATTTGATTATATTCATTACCAAAAAGCCTGGAATCAATTTCTTTATCTGTATTCTCAAATTTTGGATAATTATGAAGTTCTTCAATCAAGCCTTGATCGTTGAAACTAATCCCTCATTCAAGGATTGTAAAGGCTCCCTCATTTTCATCTAATCCCAGTGGAAGTTTCCCATATGTAAAATAGTATATTCAATTATTCCCACTTGATCTATATGGATCGACCTGACAAAAAAGATTCGGAGGTATATTCAGTGTTCATCTAATCCCATTGGAAGTTTCCCATATGTAAAATAGTCTATTCAATTATTCCCACTTGATCTATATGGATCGACCAGACAAAAAAGATTCGGAGGTATATTCAGTGTTCACTATATCCCTTGAAATTCTACCCATATCCAGATATACTTCCAATTAGGAAAAAAAAATGATAAGGAAGAGAAGAGGTACTTTGATGCTTTATTTCAAGTACAATTACAAATAATTTTGAAAAAGAAAGAGATGAACGTGCTAAAACCATTCCTGGATAATAGCACAGTGTTTCTCTAAAACTGAAGTAAATTGGTTTTTATCTTCAAGTATACATGTTACAAAAAGAGAGATAAAAGTGCTAAAAAACTTCTTGGGATAAGCAAATAAACTGTCAATAAAAAAGATATAGACATGCTGATTGCTCCATTTAGACAGAAGTTCTCTGCTTCTCCTCGACCTCCAAACCTTTTTCATCATCCACATTTGATATCTTCCTTCTGTCCTCTTCACTTAATTTTTTTCTCAGACCCAAAACAATAAATAGATTGGTGAGAGTTAATAATGACTCGGCACTTCCATGAAGCCAATCCACATTTGCTAATGAGGTTCCATAATGTATTTTTGCTGCAAAGGCAAATACAGGAAACATCAAAAAGTTATACTTTGTATCAGCAAGGGAATTACGACCAGAAGATTACTTCAATTAAACATGTAAACAATGTTCAAGAAGAATATCTTGTGTAATTTTGAACCAAAGTTGGCAAACAGGCAATCCACATAATACTACTCATGATTCATCCTTATCCCTTGCTAGCAATCTTTTCTCCAAATTGGAACGTAGATATAAGGTAACCCTTCAATTAATCTATCTGGCGGAGAACATAGCTTCTAAACAGGGCCCATGTAAAGAATTCTCAAATGTATTTCACCATACATTTCCTTTATCTAACAAGGAAACTCTTGTGATCAGGAATAAGTTATTTTTTCCTAGAAATAGAGGTTCAAATACATATTTTAGAACATGTCAAACATATGTTACTTGTTTATATCAGATGTTCTACTGATGTAAAATTGATATCTGCAGCTCTCCTACATGCTTCATTTACCTTCATCGAAAAGATATCATATGCAGTATTCAGTAATCTGGAATTTTTCAATAGTTGCAGATGACCACTCAGTATATTTATACAAGAAAAGAAATTCTTCCAAGTATCGGAACATAAAACTGGAACACAACCAAGCAATAGACACTTTTGATTAAATATTGTAAAATTAGTGCAATTAGACTGCCAAACCAAGGGAATAGATTCCAACTTTTATTTTGACAATGAATAGGTATGGAGATTGTTAACAATTCAATGTACGATCAATCCATAAAGACACATGCAGATAATGTAGGAGTCCAACCACCATTGAAAGATAGGTGTGGGAAACTTGTTCATCGTGAGAATTGAGAACAAATCAATGAAAGGGTAACCAAATGCAGTATAGCATTGTTTGAGATGGGACGAAAAAGTGGCAAGGAAGAGATAAGATAATTTTATTAATGTCCAAAAAATGACTATTAATAGGTCAATGGGACTGCTAGGTACAATAGTGTGAGATACAAAGTGCGAGTGCAAAGGCCGCTCCTAGAAAATCAGGATATAATCAAAACTAGCCTATGCTGTAAAAGATCTGAAGTCTAAAGCATAAGAGCATGGAGTGGGGAAACAAAGTAATAGTGCAGGTACATGGAAGTGCTATTGACTCTAGAGACCCGAAGAAAAACACCAACACTGTCAGGGGGATGGCTCGCCTAGGGGGTGATCCGCCCACCCTGACACTATCTACCTAACATCCGACATTGTAGGGAAGAAACCCCCGATAGATGACTGGTTGGAAGAACTGGAAGAACAGGAGGATATTGTTGAAATAATGTAACTGCGAAGAGCATTCTTATTATTATTGGATTAAATCCCCATTGCGGATTAATCATGTCATTATTATTATTATTTTTATTGGATTAATCCCCATTGTGAATTAATCATGTCGGTAATTGTATAAGGACCAAATCCCCTTTTGCGGATTGGTCATCGAACAATTATAAAGGGCAGAATAAGAAGTCGGCCCCAACAGTTATTATGGAAGACCCAGAATTAATTAAAGGTGGGTTTACCCACCC